>SEYY01006955.1:0-25889 GCA_009176605.1 Armadillidium nasatum | reverse complement strand
TGCCGATACCGATACCAATTTTGTACTTTAAAAAAACATTATATATATATATATATATATATATATATATATATATATATATATATATATATATATATATATATATATATATATATATATATATATATATATATATATATATATATATCATGTACCTCGGTTACCATCTTATTATATTACCAATGGCAGCAGCTAAACAATGCCCTGTCTGTTACTTAAACATTTATTTCAATTCTCCAACGATCTAACGTAACTTATAAGCTCCATCCAGCAATTAAAAGATAAAAATTAAAATAAAAAGTTTTTTTTTTTTTTTTTTTTTTTTTTTTTTTTTTTTTTTTTTTTTTTTTTTTTTTTTTTTTTTTAAATAAAATATTTTTTTTTTAATTTCAACGAAAATATAAATGATTATAGTAGTATAATTGTATACATACATCTTAATAATAATAATAATAATAATTGTAATATTAACATCATTATTATTATTAAAAATAATAATAATAATAATATTAAGTAAAATTAAAATAATATATAACAGAAATAAAAATAATATTAAAAAAATATTTTATACTACTAATAATATCAAAATTATAACTACTACAGCCACTAATAATAATAGTATTTTTAGTAATATAGTAATAATATCGTAATAGTAAAATGTAAAAATTAATAAAATAAAATAATTGAAAATAATATTTCCCTCCTATATACATAATTTATTATTAGGTTATTATACCCTATTTAGACTGGAAATATTTCCACAGAAAAAAAGTATACATTTTAATCTCTTATTTACGTTCTTAAATAAATTCTCAACAAACAGAGGGAAGCCTTTGTATGGTAGACAATTTTACATTAGAAAATTTTTAGCTGAAAGCTAACTAAACTAATTTTTTTTCCTAATAAAATATATTCATATTTCTTTTAAATTTTAAAAGCTAACATTTTATTTTCTACATTACCGAATTAATGTTCCTTTACCAAAAACATTAATATTTTCCCTTTTTTTCTGCTTATAGAGTAGTAATATAAAAACGTGCTGGATGATCAAAATACTAATTATAAGGAGTTTGCAATTTATTGAATTTAATAAGCTAAAAAATATTCAAATTGATTACTAAGTATGTTACTAATTTATTTATATATATATATATATATATATATATATATATATATATATATATATATATATATATATATATATATATATATATATATATATATATATATATATATATATATATATATTAATGAAAGGAGAAACTTCACGGATTTCACAAGGAACTTTATTCCATCTTTGTTCACGCTGAAGGAATAAATGATTTTTTTTTGGTCAAAATGTTGACATTTTTAGTATTGTCTATAAACAGGATTAATATTTACTGTCAAAAATTCGTAAATTAAAATTCAGAAATATGAGCATTTCACCGCTATTTGCTGAAAGTCTGTTACGATGTGGTGAGTAAATGTTTCCACCAATGCTAAACACTCTCTCACTCTCAACTGAAGTTGGTGGACTACTGAGATATTTCGCTGCTAAATTACTTAGTATTGGGAAAGTGTCTGTTGTCTTTCCACCACTGAAAAGGTGAATCAGTTTTATTCAATTCCTCCAATGATAGGTACCGATCCATTTCAGATTCTAAACTGTTCTCTAATTTAATACCAGAACTGCTTCTCGTAAGTTTGGAAATTTTTTTTTTCTTGCTGTTCCTTTGTTTAGAGTATTTACTATTTCATTAAAACACCCCCATTCCTCCCCCCACATCTCCTCATCCCCGCCTCCAATCCTCATAACTTTGCTCTTCGCTGGAATGACTTTCAATCATGTTTGTATATTTTCCCTCAAACTCTCACCAGTATTCTCAACTTTTCAGCAGATTCTGCCACCAGCACCGCATCATCTGCAAAAAGTAAAATGTTCACATCCTATTCACTCTCCATATTTTTCAACCTAATACCCTTCCCTTCTCTCTCTTTCCCAACTGCACCATCCATCAATAGGTTAAATAACCATGGCGACATAACCATCCCACCCATATGCTAAACCAATCGGATAGTTCCCTCTTCACCCTCACTCTTGATCTACAATTCGCATAAAAGGCTTTGATCCCTTTGGTACGGTATCTATTGCATGCTGACTCGTGTTTGTATTTCTTGCTTTTCAATTATAGTCAGCTGATTTAAACTGAGTCAAGAAGATTTATATTTACGTGGGTGATATTTTTTTCATGTAGCTCTCTCTCTCTCTCTCTTGTTCACATTTATGCAACATCTGCAGGGTAAAGTGAAGATACGAATTCAAATGTACCTTTTTTAAACCGAAGTCTGACCATATATATATATATATATATATATATATATATATATATATATATATATATATATATATATATATATATATATATATATATATATATATATATATATATATATATATATATATATATTGAAACTTCATTTTTTTTTATAAAAAAATATATTTTATTTATTTGAATTACTTTATTCCTTTTAATTTAAGTGTTTTTGATTTTTTTTTCTTTCACAAATTACTTAAAAGACCTCTTTCAAAACTTTTGTTGCTTCACAGATGATTTTGATTTAAAATTACTAAAAGACCTCTTTCGAAAATTTTGTAGCTCCTCTTGAAAGTTTAAATATTAATTTTGATTCAACATATTTTAATTCCAAATGTTAAATTAAATAAAATTTCAAATTTTATTTGATTAAACTTTTCAATTACTTCTAAAAAACAATCTGGATTCTTGCATTCAATCTATTCTTAACTTTCTTCAGACGAAAAGAACTTTAACATTTCGTCAGAAAACCCAAAACCACCCTTCCAATCCTCTCTCTGGCTCTTCTCTATTCTTCTTTCCCAGCTGTTTCTAACACATCCGAATCCGACAGCAGTCAAATCATATATATATATATATATATATATATATATATATATATATATATATATATATATATATATATATATATATATATATATATATATATATATATATATATATATCATGTACCTTGGTTACCATCTTAATATGTTAACATATAGATGTTAATTAAGGATTAAAATAAAAATAAACTACTTAAGAAAACAAACCAAATGGTATGAAGTAAATGGCGTGAAAATAAATTGAAAAGCAGTTTTATGGATTTCAAAAAATAAATGAACAATTAAGAATAACCAGTTGCTCTATGTTATACAAAGAGTTAACTAATTTGACCAAAATCGGAACTGCAGTTGTAGAGATATAGAATATAAGCCAAAAAAATTTAATTAACAGTTAATTAGTAATTAATTAATTGGAAATTTGGAAAATCAAGAAAAACAATGTTTCATAGTATTCAAAAGTTTACAGTAAAAAAAACTGAACATTCCAAAAAATGTAAGCCAAAGGGATTAAATTACTTTAAAAAAAAAACTGGTATCAGTATCGGTCATTTTTAGCCGATACCGATACCTAAAAAAATGCCGATATTTACTGATACCGAAACTTCACTCAATCCCTAATATATATATATATATATATATATATATATATATATATATATATATATATATATATATATATATATATATATATATATATATATATATATATATATATATATATATTTATATATATATATAACTAAAGCTAACCCGGAGAAGATGTCACCAGGAAGGGGGGAGTAACAAGTTCCTCCTTCGATATAAAATCAACCACGAAACTTGCTCGCCAACTATATCGAGGAACCAAATAAAAGCGTGGTTGGAGTAGTTGTGAGAGAGAAAAAAAAAGAGATTAATAAACGACAAGAAGTTAATAAACGACAAGAAGTGTCTAATCTCTGGGTGTGATAAAACAAAAATATACCTAACTTAAATGTAATTGTTATTAAGAAGTATTATTTATAGTGGCTTGAAGAATATAGTATCGTATTTAACAGCTAGTATGAAGTGTAAAACTATGTTAGTTTTGGGCCAAACAACTTTGTTGTTGTGAACAAAACAACAATCTCCAAGGTCACGTTCGGTAGGGTTACAACGATCGTTTTCGTTATAATATATAGAGTTATCAAATTAGGTTTGTGTAGCAATTGAGATTTTGCCGATGACAGATTATATCGGTAGATATCGGAGCCGATTGTAAAAGAACCAAATATCAATTTCAACAATTATTGAAATTAAATGATATTGATTCATATTACTAGTTACAATTGAGAATCGGTTTATTAGATATATCGAATTAATAATCCTGAATATTTTTCTTTACAACAGAATAAGCTGCAGGAATATAAAACTCCTTTCTTACTATAGACAGTAATTTATATATCCCAGCATGCTTCGTTTTTAAATGTAATTCTTTTATAATAATTTCTGTTAATTTATTATTTTTGTGAAGCAATACTGGATTTCTGTGTTCAAAGTTAGAGTTCAAATTTGCAAATTTACTTTTAACTCTTATAATGTAATTTTTATCAAGAAACAGATTAAGTTGTGTAACTAATACAGTTTCCTTATTTTTTGTTGGATTTGCCAAAAATTGTAAAGTGTCTGGAAAACTTTCTAGTTGAGATTGTCTTATGATGACATTACAACTTTCTTCATATGTACAAATTGCATTTGAACCATAATTTGGAAATAAATTTGAGTTTTTCAAATTTACTTTTATTTTTAAATTATGAATAAACTTCCTTACAAAATGTGCTACATTACATATTTTAGTAAAAGAAGAAAATCTATCTAATTTAAATAATGGAACATACTGACAAGTTTGAACATTGAATACATTAAAATTTTCAGTACTATTGTATAAAGGATTAGGTATGGTAACTCTTAAACTTTCATTGTTATTGTCTATTATAGGACCTGTTAAAAAATTGGTTTTATTTAAAACTTTATAAGAAATACATCTAGTAACAAAACCACTCGGGTTCATAGAACCGTTACAGTGATGGAAGGTTATAGGATGCTTTTCACACGCAGTTTCAATAAAATTCAACACATTATTTATTACCGACCCTTTCTTTTCTATTTTATCAAATTTTTGTACTTTATTTATTAACCAGTTCAAAACCACCATTGAGTCAGTATAAATATGGATGTCCTTTATGTTTATAGGACAAAATGTATTTGTTAAATTTTCTATCATTTCATTTACACATTCAACTCCAAATTTGATAGCAAATAATTCTAACACAGGGATGGACCTATTACTATTTGTATTTGAAATAATTTTATTTTTAGCACACAAAAAGTGTAATTTTTTGTCATTTACATTTTGTAAATATAATACAGTACCATAAATGGCTTTGCTGGCATCTGTATAAGCTATAATATTATAGGTGGCAGAATAATCACCTATAAATCTTTTTAGCTCTGGTTTTTTACTTTTGTTATACTGGGAACATATATTTTTATATTCTTTTAATATTTTACTATCTAATTTTGTGTCCCATGATATGTTTTTATTATTTTGCAAACTATGTAAAAATAGTTTTGCTCTGTTTCTACCAGGTAGTCCAATATTCAAATGATCAAATAAACCATTTATGGAAGATAAGATTTTACGCAAAGTATTTGCTGTAGGATCTAATATATTATTGTTATTATATATGGTATCATTTTTTGTATCCCAAATCATTCCTAGTAGCTTTGTTATATGATCTCCTACAGAGTCATTTTCATTTTTACTGTGTAATTCACCATCCTTTAATTTTTTAAATTCTGGGGAATTACTGTAAAATTGTTGTAAATTAAATTTGTAATTGTTAAATATTGCATGTGATTTATGATATGCTAGAAGGATGTCACTTTCAGAATTGGAAGAATAACCAAGATTATCCATGTAGGACAGGTTAAATAAACCCTTTCTTAGTTCATCGTCAAATGCATCACAAGTATCAACATGTAAAATTAATATAATATATAAAGCTAACATAAAAATGGTAGGGCTACATCTAATACCAAAAGGAATTCTCATTAATTTGTATGCTTTTACTCTAAAGTCATTTTCTTTTATGTTATTAAACCAAAGAAAGTGCAATTTTTCACTATCTTCTTTTAATAGTTCAATTTGATGATATGCTTTTTCAATATCAAATATAAGAAGGTATTTATTGAACCTAAGCAAAATGAGCGCAATATCCAATTTATTATTCAAATTTGGGCCTGGCAAGCAGACATTGTTATGAGACAGATTGTTCAACTTGTCCTTTTCACAAATGTTTGATAGATAGACTATACGACATTTTGTCGTTTCTGTATTTTCTCTGAAGACAGCATTATGAGCTATAAAAGATATATCATTTTTATTTTTTAATACATTTATATTTTCAACAGGTTGAATGATACCATTCTCTAATTGTTCCTTTATTACATTGTCATATGCTTCTAATTTTAGAGGCTGTTTACTATATTTTTTGTAAATAGATTTTAGTACTGAATTTGCTAAATGAAAATTATTTGGCAAAAATTGTAGTAATTTTTTATTCCAGAGTAAAGGCATTATCAATCTACCTGTGTCATTTATATTTGTATTTTGAATGAGATATCTAATAAGCTCAATATCCAACTCAGAGAATTTTTTAGGATTATCAAAATTATCGTAATTTAAAAGTGACTTCAAAGAGTTTTCATCTAAAAAATCATTATCAATATTATTTTCAATATTTAAATTTATGTTTTTATTTTTATTATTATTATTATTTTGTGAAAAAGTTGAGATTGAACAATCTGTTTCCTGTCAGTTTATTTTATTATCAATTTTGACATTTTTACTCAGTATGTCTGCCTGTACCGTGAAGTTTTTTACATACTTTAAATATGGCAAGTTTTTACCCAGTTTATTTAAGTCACCAGCCAACAATATACCACAACATGTATAATACAGAAGTGAAATGTTATCATTTATACCAAAAGCACATGTATTCAGTGGTAAAATATGAGATCCATTCACCCCAAGTATTATGTGTATTTCTCTGTTATTTTTATTTCCTAAGTGTTTGTCAGCAAGTGGTAATTTATTTTGTTGAAAGGCAGTTAATATTTCAGTACTAGGCATGTTTATTTTTGGATTAATGGATGGAACCACTGCAGCCACAATATTACACATTTTATTATTTATTTTTACATCAATTTCAATAATTGAAGTTTTATAGTATTTGTTATTGTTAAAACCCTTTATATTTAACATGATATCAGACTGTACTACTTTAAACTTAATTTTTTCTGCTACTGATTGAGAAACAAAATTAAATTCTGACCCAGAATCGTAAAGAACTCTTAAATCATGATTATTGTTATTTTTGTTTATACTGGTGGCTGTAAATGTTGGCAATATTATGTTTTGAGTACTAGTAGCATGCATTGTATTTAGATGTAAGCTATTTGCAACTTGCTCTGAAGAAGGATTTTCAACAGGAACAACATTTAACTCAATTACATTTGTTGAGGTTTCAGTTTGTACATTTTGTACAGTATTTTCATTTTTACTTTTATTCTTGTTTTTGTTTTTATTTTCATCTTCATTTTTCTGAGATGAATTAGTTTGTTTTTTGAACACATAAATAACTAGCATGCCAGAAGTCACAGTTTTTACATTTAGCAGAAAATCTAAATCTGCAATTTTTTAATGTATGATTTGTATACCCACACTTTATACAACCATCAAGTTCTTTGAGTTTTTGTACTTTTGATTCTGGTGTTTTAAATGTAGGACAATTAAATATTTTATGTTTTGTACAGTCTGATGTTTTTAAAGCACAACATATAGTACACCCAGTTCTATATACTGTTTCAGTTTTTTGTTTTTCATTTACATCAATATTTGTAGCTAAAGCTACAGTTTTTCTTTCAAAAGTTGCATTATTTGTTTTTGTGTTTTGATTTTTGTCAAACATGCCCCCTTCTTTCATTCTATTTTGTATTTCAAACCCAAATTTCAATATATCATTCAAATCGGGGTAAGTTTTATTTGTGAAATTCATATACTGAATTTTATATTGTTCTGGCAAGCCAGACCACAAAAAATACTGTACAAAAATATCACTTGTAATGTTTAGGGAACTAATTTGACTTTCAATCAATTTAGCCTCACTAATCCAACCATAGAAGTCAGAAGTTAATTTTAACTTACACAATTTTTCAATCACTGCAAACTTCTGAATGTCCTTGTTACTAAAGGCAGCTATAAGAAGATTTTTAGCTGCCTCATAATCCATATCAGCTGCAGGACTCTTTTCAATTAAGACCTTGGCAGGTCCTTTCAACTGTTTTTGCAGACAAGAATGTCTAGCATATATTGTTATATTTTTCCCTATCCATAATTTCCTCAAAATTTTTTATAAACCTGTCAAAATTTTCAGGCTGGCCATCATATTCTGGTAACTGGATCTCTGGACGTTTAAGTCCAGAATTACCAGATTCATAATATGAAGTATTTTGTTGATTTTGAGGATGGACAGTTGTTATTTTACTTTGTAATTCATTTATTATTGTTGCTACTCCTAACTGATAGAAATCATTTTTAATATTTAGTTTTTCTGAACCTTCAAAAGAAAATTCTGGACATTCAGTATAAATATCCAAAATATTGTTATCTAATTCGGAAAGTTCAGTTTCTTTGTTTTTTAATGTTTTTATGAGACCACTAATTTCATTGTCAGTATAGTTTTGCAAATTTGTTTTTACAGTATTTAACAATTTTGTTATATTGGCCCTTTTTACACCTCGTTTTCTAACTAAGGTTAAAACTTGATTAAAAGTTGAAGAAGGTGATGCATCATCAGCAACTATTTCTTCAATGTTTTTATATTTTATATTTTGATCTAATACCTCCATAATGTTATAAATGTTATATGTGATACCAACTTATAAATTACTAATATAATATACAATATAATATACATACTGTCTTTATTTTCCTATGTTCCTATGTATTATAAAAATATATGATAAATATTTTACCAATATGTTAATAAAAGGCCAAACACCAGACCAAGAAGAATTTCAGCAATAACTGGGGATCTAAGAAAAGAACATCCCGCTGAGGATGCCATTGACAGAAATGTACTTTTATTATATGGAAGAAAAAAAAGAAGGGGAAAGTAATACTCAGTTATTTTTATTTATTTTTTTTTTACTATATTTTTTTTTAAATATTTTTTAATATAAAAAAAAAAAAAAAAAATTTTTTTTTTTATTTATACATTGCTAAAGTAAAAAAAATATGGGAAAGTATTTGGGAGTATTCTTCCTCTTAATTCTACTGCTGAAAATTCTTCCTGTTCTGTCCTCATTCTACATTAAAAACTAGTTGAGTCAAGTCTGAAAAAGGATAATATAGACTAGTTTTTTGACTTGACTCAAAATAAAATTTGATTTTTAAATCTAATTTTTTAAAATATAATTTTAATGGTAAAATAAACAAATTATTAAATGGGACCCCTTTTCTTTGAACTCTGCATATTATAAAAAATAATATAAAAGGGCAAATTATTCTAATTAAATCAGCAATCAACTAGAATAATTTTTCTTACCCTTTTGTGTTTGAGATGTTGATCCACAACTTTCTGCTGGTTATTGTCTTCTAGGTTTTGGATTTGGCCTCTGTTTCTTTGATATACAGCTGGTGTATATTTTATGGAAACATTTCCTCAAATAAAAGAATAGGAAAACATTAATAAAGTTATTAAATTACTTTTATTTGTCAGTGGCCACTGTAGTTGTTATCTTGTAATTTATTTATTGCCAAAGTATGGCAGAGCTTGAGACATAGTTCTAGCTCCAAAGATATAAAATGATGGTCTGCTGCAATATTCAGGAAAAGGATTTTTAGAACCAAAAACCCCACCTTCTTTTTTGCTTTTGTAAGCAGTTGTTATTATTATTAAAAATTGGTTGAGACTGTTTGTGAAAACAGACAAGGTAGCCAACAAAGTTTTAGCTACAATTTATTTTTTAGTTCTATTTTAACTTTATTTTAAAGTCAGATTTAAGAATCAAATTTTATTAATTATAATATAATGTAAATACAACGGCCACAGAAAAATAAAAAAAATATAAAAATATATATATTAAAAAATAGGAAGAAAAAAAATTTTTTTTTTTTAATTTCTCCCCTTTTTTATAAATGTCAAGCCTGTGTTATCATTTTTTGAACCTTTTAACATGTTCAATGAACATAATTTCCACCTCCATTGTACATTTTCTAAGCTTCCTCATTTTGATTTTGTTTTAAATGCTATATTATTGAGGGAAATACATTGTAAACAAATGCTTGTAACATATCTTAAAATCCCTGAAGGAGAGACTGGATGATTATGAATCAACTATCTCCTTTAGCTTTAAGTTAGTTTGTAGTATTTAATTTTAAGGTATTTGTAGGCTTATTTTAACATTGTAAAGATTAGATTTAAATTTAACTTTTGTAGGCTTGCATGGTAGAAAATATACTAATGCTAGATTGATTTGACTTTATTGATCTAAAATTTTGATTCTTGCTTAATTTAAATTTAAATTGAAATTTAAATTCTTGTTTGTTGGGAGAATATTGAGAATCCTTATATTTTATATTTATCAAATACGCCCTTAACTTTATAGAACAACAACAACAACATTTACATGTTTATGACGGGCTTCATGCTCATAAAAGCTAGGCCGTTACTGACTTGCACCTTGGGCTAGAACCTCGTTGTTAACAAAGTTAAAAATGTAATTGTTATAAAAAATCGCCCACATTAACTTAAGAAATCTTCCAGAACGTAATGTATTAACTATTTACTACTTATATAGCCAAATTGTAGTTATATATTCTTTTTAATCCTAGGGTAAGAGTTTTTATAGAGCTTTGTGAAAGAATTTAGGGCCTAACTTGACATGCTCAACCCTTATAACTATTATTTACTTTTTGAATTAAATTGACATTTTTATTATTCTAGGGTTGAGTTAGTGTTTTAACTTGAATTGAATGTATGACTGGACTACACTATTTACTAGGCCTTGGTTTTGAGCAGAGTTTTGAGAGTTCTTGCTTGTGGGGTTTGAGTCTATGTTTCTACTTGGCTGAAAAGTTACCTCATTAACTACTTATAAAAATTTACTTATGCGCTTATACAAAAGAGCCAAACATCCAAGTTAATTTACTTTGGAAATCAAATCAAATAAATCCCGTTACTTTACAATTACAGAATATTTTAAATTGTGAGTAATTTATTAATTTCTTTTATTAATTTGTAGGCTAAATTTTAATAGAATAAGGTTTATTCTCGGCAAAAGCAGTTACCATATCTGCCTAAAGCGTTTTCATGGGTTTCACGCCACAGAAATCCCAATAATATATATATATATATATATATATATATATATATATATATATATATATATATATATATATATATATATATATATATATATATATATATATACCGGAGTTAAGGGTGTGTGATATATCAAATTAAAGGTAATAATCTCCAGATTACGAATTCATTGTTAAAAATGATGCAGAAGTAGTTTATAAAAAATTATAGCCAAAAGAAAGGAGAAAAAATGATGCATACGGTAAAGGTTTGCAAACATTTATTAGGAAAAGGGATCCATAACAGGATACAATGATTGAAACTATGTACTTATGCATAAATATATATATAAAAATTTGAAATTGAGTGAGTTTCCAACCACAAAAAAGGGGGCAAACCCCTTTAAGCCATTCATCCATATTCCCAAGAGTTAATGAACCAATGTCTGGTTGCAATTTTGACCAAAATTTCGCAACACTAGCTCTACCGGAGAAAAAAAGAAAAGGAATACAAACTGGTGTTTGTGAAGTATATAATGAGAAAATTTGAAAGTTAAAAGTTATCGCCATCCAACAATAATCATGAACGGTCTGAAGGTACGGATTTGTTTGGATACACTTGCAACTTCAACCCCCAGGAGCCCCGACTCCTAGTCAAGGAATGCCTCAAAAGAAGGAAAGAGGGAAGAGTCCTGCACAATCCCTCGCCCTTTAATTGACTCACCCCACTCGGAGGTCGCAGAGATGTTCAAAATGTGATGACTCAAGGAAGGTAACCCTTTCTCACAGTGGGAAGATTCCCATTCAGGTGGGGTAGAACCCCTTTTTTAATTGGTTCCTTGTTCAGATTTTTCAGCTGGGTAGAACCCTTTGTATACAGTTTTTCCTGCGGGGTAGAACCCCTTCTGTATAAATTGTTCAGTCATCGATAGTAAGAGAGTTGACAGAGAAAAAACCTATCTGTCGGACCACCTGACACCACAACTATGGCTTGTATTCACCACAGGGTGCCAGAATAATCCGGGTGTGTTTTTCCATACATAGGGTTGCATGATAAAATAACTCTAAGGTTAAAAACTTTGTGAATATATGGATGACTGAATTTGAAGGAACTCGTTCCTTCTTGAATAAAAAAAAATAATTATAAATTTTGTCCATTTTTCAAGGGTAGGGAGACCTTCCAAGAGTATGATCACGGACATTGATCGACCAACCAGTAAGATGCTGCAAACAGGGAGGACGTCAAGAAAGTACAAACCTCAAGAGAGAGGGAATTGCGACACACCAAAACAGAAGCCAGAAACCCCCGGAAGTACAGTATGCAAGGAAAAAAAAAAGGAAATGAGTAAACTCATTTAAGGGGAGGTGGAAAGGATACCATTCATGCCACTGAAGGATGGATGATAAAGGAAAAGATTTATATAGATGTACAATAGAAAAAGACATTACTGTGTGTGTAATATATTTGTCTAATTGTATTAAATGTATATGAATAAAGGACAACGAGCAAAGACTACTCTTGGTCAAGGATAGCCCTTATTCGCTGCCTACCTAAGGTGTGTGCTTGACGTTCTAATTTTCTCAGAGGAGCTAAATTAGCGAGTGATTCTTTCGAAGATGAAGAATCGTATATATTTGAATGAATCTCCAAAGGATACAAATGAATAACTGCACGAGTTATTTCGCCATTTTTCGTGGTTAAAGAAACCGATCTCACATGGCTATCTGGAGAAATATGAAGTGATTTAATAATACCTAGACGCCATTTTAGGCGAGGACCATCGTCCTCAATTAAGATAATATCTCCAACAGAGATATTATTTCTACCAGAGACATTCCAGGTTTGTTTGAGATTAAGAAGATAATCTTGGAGGGGATGCTGCTACTTCTGAGGTTGGGATTCCCTCCTGCGAGACTCGTCCATCTAGGCATGTCCTTCTCATAGACTTCCATCTACCTCCCGGATATAACGTCCAAATTTTTTTTTGGAAGTGTGGGATTCCCTAATCCGGTTCGAACCTGACACTGACCACTCTGTTACTACTCACAGTATAGATACCATTGTCACTGATCGACCCGCTGTTTAATCTTTCACCTCTATAACATGGCTAAAATCATTTAGTGGAACTGTCGCGGTACCACCTTATCTAGACACTTTGTCGTTTGTGAGGGGGTCCCGCAGGGCGGTGTTCTTAGTGTTACGCTTTTTTGCACTTGGTTTCAATGACGTCTTTGTCGATATACCTCATTCTGTTCGGTACTCTCTTTATGTTGATGACCTTGCTTTATATATCCATGGAGCCAAGCTCTCCTGCATGGAACGCCAGTTTCAGCTGGCCACTGACAAAATTATATCCTGTTGTGACGGTCTGGGTTTTCTGTTTTCCGTCGGTAAAATAAAGGCTGTTCTGTTTGAGGGAGACGCAAGAGACAGTTTGTGTCTTTCCCTGAGTTGGTCCTCTATGACTCGCCTATTACGTTTGAGTCCCAAGTGCAATTTCTGGATTTGATATTGGATGATTGTCTCACTTATCTTAACCATATCCTCGACCTTAAAGCTCAGTGTCACCGGTGCTTGGACCTACTGCGTCACCTTCTACTACTTGGGGTACCGATAGACGAATCCTGCTTCAGCTTTTCACCACTTTAGTGCTTTCCAAAAGCTACTCAAAAAATATATTATTATTATTATTATTATTATTATTATTATTATTATTATTATTATTATTATTATTATTATTATTATTGTGCATAACGCGGTATATCTCTTCTAGTGCTCGGTAATTGCGTCAGCTGCAGATTCTAGGCCAGGGGTTTATGAACCCCTAAGGGGTCCATAGATGAGTTTCAGGGGGTCTGCGATGATCAAATAAAAATTAGCATTTATATTCGTTATGCAGCACTTCCGGTTGTACCAATCAACGGAGAAATGCATGTGAAAGTGTTGTGAAAAAAGAGACTGTGTATCTGCTATCTGTATATATATATATATATATATATATATATATATATATATATATATATATATATATATATATATATATATATATATATATATATATATATATATATATATATATATATATTGTTACGGAATTTACTTTTTATAGAAATCCTGAAGACTTTATTAAACAGTATTGTGACTGTTTGTCCTATTTTTTTTAAAGCAACGTAAACCAAACTAAGATATATTAGCCTAAAGAAAAGGGTAATTAAATTCAATAAAGTCTAAAAAATTATTCACCGAAAATTAACGGAGCTTTACAAGCCAAACTTAAACTATAACTTTCTTGGATTTCCTAAAGGTTCGATTAGGAATTTTGCCTTAACGTTAAAGGCTATATTTGAATTAGTGAGTATTTAATAGACAAAGGGGATCTTTCAAATAAAACAATTGCCATTCAAATACCAGGGCAATAAATCGTTACTCAAGCCAAAAATTAGAACTTTTTAACAGTTAATGTCAGTTTTTGAAGTCAAATTTTAAACCTAATAGAATGTCTAACAGATCTACTCTTTATCAAATAATTAAAGTCAAACTAGTTAAATTTTTTAATAGAGCTGATTGTCTAAAGTCAAGTTCTAAATGGTTACAAGAGCTTAAATTTAATTTCCTAATATCCAAAAACAATTAATGTACAAAGAAAGGTTTTTAATTAGTTAATACATTACGTTCTGGAAGATTTTCATCAGTTTGGAAGATATAATTATTATAACGCAGTGTCACATTTTTATAAAAACTGTTTGTTTGCTTTCACTAATTTATCTAGTGTATATACTTTATTTATATATTTTAAGTTCTCCTTGATAGGAGTTTGTAGAGTTGGTGGTTTGTTTTTGGCATCGATGTTGCACGAAACTGCCCGGTTGAATTAGAATAACTTTTTACCGAATCATTATAAAGTCTAGACGTCATTAAAATGTAAGAGTTTTTGCTTGTTCGTTACAAGTCCTCAGAATTCGAAGGTTTAAGGTATGAGTTATATTTTTTCATTCAAATCTTTCTTACTATCATATCTTTTGCCTTCTACTCAAATATATAACTGCATAACGTTCTTAATTATATGGAATTCGTATATGAAGGAACTTCAAAAGCAACAAAACCTTTTGAAAAAGTTCAAAGTAAGTCTCCTTTTATTATTTAATTGTAACACTAACTACGACCCTTCTCTTTCAGGTCTTATAATAAAAGCTCAAATCCTGAGTTTTTATATTTTCAATCCTGTTACCAAAGTGGATAGAGCAAAAGTCGAAGTCCCTACCTTGTTCAAAAGTAGTTAACAACATTTTTAGTGTTGCTATTCAAAAAAAGGGTATCTAGCTTTAGGGCGTATTTTGATACTTTAAAAAAACCGTAGTTTTTTCTACTAAGAAGCAAAATGTAAAAACCATAAATAGTTTTATCTTCAAAAGCAAAATGCAATGATTTTCTAATAACCTCGAAAGAACAAGAATTTAAATTTTTAATTTAAATTAAGGGGAAATTCAAAGTTAGATCAATAATTAGAAGTTAAGACCAATCATCAAAACATGCTATTTATTCTAACATACATTTCTACAAAGTTAAATTCAAAAAAATCATATTTAAATGTTAAAATAAGCCCACATCTTCCTTACAACTACAATGTTAATTTTAAATCAAATTCTCTACATTGCTAAAATAATCCTACATATTCCTTAAAACTAAATGCTACAAAGTAACTTAAAGCTAAAGGAGATAGTCAATTCCTAATCATCCAGTCCCTCCTTCAGGAATTTTAAGATAGTTGATGAGTATTTGTTTAACGATGTGTTTCCCTCATCAATGTAGTAGCATTTGAAACAACAAAATCAAAATGAGGAAACTTAGAAATTCTACAATGATGGTGGAAAGTATGTTCATCACAAACAAAATTAAAATGTTCGAAAAATGATAAAATAGGCTTGGCATTATATTCAATTTTCAAAAATTCAATTTCAGTTTTAAAATAGGCAACTAGCCTGTACCATATCAAACAAAGCAAAGCACTCTTGTAATGAATAATATCAACTACTTTAGCAAACCAAAATTTAAAAATATAAAAAGTCACTTGGATAAATTTATTAAGGGCAGAAAATTCTGCTTGGAAAATTTTAAAGTAATAAAGCAAGAAGAGAGGACCAGTCTCCCAATAAAAGTTAAATTTACTAGGTGATTGTCTGGTATAAAGAAAATTGGCAATATCCCAAAGGGGCAACATATTTTGATTAATTTCAAAGCAAACCACATTAATAAATCTTTCAATTTTGAAAGGAAATAAATGGTGCAACACATTTACCTTAATTAAGGTATTTAATTCAACAAAATCTTTAAAGTCATGAAAATAATTCAAAAGGTTAATACTATATCTCAGTTTCAAATATTCAAAACTTATTTCCAAACCAGATGCTTCAAATTTAATATCAAAAGCACCAAGAAAGCAAAATTCTTCTTTAGGAGAAACTAAATTAGGTACATCATAACAAGCAAAATGCAGAGAGCTCAAATTTATATGAGATTCTGTAATTTTAGGGCTAGTATAACAGCTGTACTCGGATCTAGTATCTGTAGATGCTAGTATTTTATCATCGCTATTGTAAATATTAAACTTACGATTATAATCACTATCAACATCACTATCCTCAATAAGACTGATAGAACTACAATTAACAGATAATTTAGTTTTGCATTCTGGAGGAATGCTCAACAAGTCATGCACTGGCCAATTAGCAAAATTATTAGTTAAAAAAGGGGCTCCATTCTCCCAGAAATGTTTATAATCATTAAACTTTTTAAATGTAACACCTTTTGTCAACAAATCAGTTACTTTACTTACTTTTCGTATCAGTGTATCTAAAGAAAATAGGTACCTTAAATTCAGAAATTAATTCATTTTTTGCTAGCTCAATGTCTTTAGTCCGATTTTTTTACCATTTTAGTCTTACTCTTAGGGTTATTCTTCAATAACCAAGATAGTACTACTTGAGCATCAACTACAAAATTTATAAACTTAAATTTAATATCTTCAAATGAAGATAATATGCTAGGAATAAAAGTGGAAGTCACTTTGTCAACATTTTCCTTCCAAGGAAGTTTTACATTAAAATGTTTATCTTTGAAAACAATATTATCATTAAATTCAGACACTTGCAAGATATCAGCTTTAGCCATATCTTCATCAAAATTTTCAATTCCTAGGCTTTCAAGAGTTAATAAATTATCAAGTCTATGTTCCACTTCGCTATCATCAAATATGCTCATAAAAGGATTAAAGTAAGAAACAGAGTGGCTTAAAACTTGGTTAACAAAAGAGGAACCGGCAACATTTTCACAAGATACTCCAGTTCCATTAGTGATGGAGTTTAATTTAGCAATTTGGTCAGAATAAAGAAACTTTTAATATCCCCAAAGAGCACAATATCTTGACCAATCTTAAAACATGTCCAATTCATACATTTTTCAAACTTAAAGGGAGGCAAATTTTGTAACAAATCAACACCAATTAATGCATTTATCTCAACAAATTCTTTATAATCATGCATTGCATTAATTCTTAGCTAGAAATATCTTCTAGAACGTAATGTATTAACTACTTTAAAACCTTTCTTTGTACATTAATTGTCCTTTTTGGATATTAGCAAACTAAATTTAGGCTCTTGTAACTATTTTGGAACTTGACTTATAGACAGTCTACTCTTTATAAATTTGCTTAGTTTGATTTTAATTATTAGATTAAGAGTAGACCTGATAGGCATAATATTGGGTTTAAACATTGACTATACTACAAGACAAACGTTTTAAAAAGGTTCTAATTTGTAGCATGAGCTGAGATTTGTTGACCTGATATTTGAATGGCAATTGCTCAGTTTGAAAGGTCCTTTATTTATTAAATACGCTAATTTAAATATAGCCTTAACGTTAAAGACGAAGAATTCTAATTAAATCTTTAGGAAATCCGGAAAGTTACAGTTTGTTTGGCTTCGGAAGCTCGTTTTAATTTTTGGTGAGAAATATTAGACTTTTTATTGAATTTAATTATTCTTTTCTTTAGGCTAATATATCTTAGTTTGGTTTTCGTTGCTTTAAAAATAGATACAGACAGTCACAATACTGTGACTACTTCTTTTAAAAGCAAATCGCAACAATATCCAAGTTTATTCAAGTTTTCATAAGCAACTTTTAAACCTGGTATTTCAAATTTAATATCAAAAGATTCATCTATAAGCAAAGAAAAAGGAAATTGTTTTCTACCAGGTAAATCTATATCAAAAGAGCTAAGAAAGAAGGATTTTTCTTTAGAAGCAACAAAACTATGCACATCATAATTGACACTATGCAAAGATTTTAAATCTAAAAGTTGTTTAGCTGCTTTAGAGCTAAGGTAACTACGCTGAGAACCCGAGGTCGATTAAAGCTAATACTTTACATTGTTTACCTCTTAGATGCAAAGTAATTTCTACAAAAGGAAGAAGATAGTTTTGTTCCCCATTACTATAGTTAATACAAAGGTAAGACATAGTTTGACCATCATTCTTTTTAGAATGCCCCTTCTCACATAAAGCAGATATGTGGGTATGAAGGTTACAGTACATGCAAGCATAATCTAAAAAGTTATCATGATGACCAGAACAATCTTCTGTCGCATCTTAGTACTAGAGCAAAATCTTCAAATATTTAATTAATCACACCGATGTAGCCTAGATTCAAGGTTTGGGTTGGCCGGACCAGCACCACTACAAAATTTACAAGGGAAAGCACAATTGAATGCATTAGTTTTACTATGAACATAATTAGATTTGGAAGATTTTTGGGTGGGTGGTCTTAAAGTTTTCTAGGGTAGCCCTAGTTTTACTATTACGGGAAAATTTATCATTATCTTCACTTAGGATACCACTATTATTATTGGCAAATTTATTATACCTATAACAATTATTGTTATTCTTAATATTACTATTATTATAAGGCTTGCTAAATCTATTATTCTTAAAGTTATTATCATGCTTAGGCTGATGCTGTGGTCTTTGCCCTAACTCCAGGCGTTTTAGTAAAGTAGGAGAATGATCAGAAGCTTCAATAAGTACGTTCTTGAATTTGGGAGGTAACTTATAAATTATCATAGAACTAATCATTTTAAAACCTGGTGTCTCGGGAAATCAATGGATCCTTATTTTGCCAAAAAAGCCTATTTAAATGGCATTACAAAATTTTTACCGTTCTCGTTTTTTCTTCTTTTTTGACTTATAACTTTTCACAAAGTTCATTTCCTTCATTTTTAACAACAGATTCAAAATCAGGAGGTAATTATCTTTCGTTTGATATGTCACACCCCTATTCCAGATATATATATATATATATATATATATATATATATATATATATATATATATATATATATATATATATATATATATATATATATATATATATATATATATATATATATATATATATATATATATATATATATATATATATATATATATATATATATATATATATATATATATATATATATATATATATATATATATATATATATATATATATATATATATATATATATATATATATATATATATATATTATAAACTGGTAATCTCTGTGATATATTAATTAATTAGATAGTGAGTGATGAGATAGACGAATCACAGAGAAAACTGTTTACAAAATAAAAATAATGTGTTCACTGAAATTTCAAAGGACAAAGCAAAACACAAATCTCTTAATAATATTTTATTTACAAGAATACAAAAAAAAAAATGTGTAAGTTTTAGTAGCGAAGTTACAGGCGGGCAGTTTTTAGGAGGCAAATGAGTTTAGCATAAAAAAAGGGATATGTTATCTTTGTACATAATATAAGTTGTTATTCTACCAATTTCTTAAAGGCTTTTAAGGAATCAAACAGACGATGGCAAGTCTAATTGAAATACATTTCAATCGAAAGGACTTCATTTCTTCTAGACTCCCATCTTTATGACACAAACAATTAAGCTTTGTGCAACTAAAGTAAAAGGTGATTTTGACTTCCTCCTTTAACGAAACTTCCGTATCGTCTACTCTAGTCATTTAACCGATCCTCTGGATCAGTTTCCTTTCCTTAACTCTGTTAAAGTTAGATCACCGATGTAATAAGCCTCTGTCGTTCAGAAAATTCTAGGGTCTTATATCCACTTCCTGATATATGGGAGATCTTCTTTGATTCTTTCTTCTATAGTTCTTTTTTTATTCAAATAAATACAGGTATTATAATATAATTAAATATATTATAATATTTCTATCAAATATAAATTAATGACAGTAACTAAAATATTCTGTACATACTTATTAATTGAATTAATAATATTTTAGGCTTTATATTACAATTTCAAGTATTATATAAAATTGTTTTTATAATAACACATCTTTCTACAAAATTTTATAACATAAAACCATTTAATAAATATTTTATTAACATAATACAGTTTCTTAACCTTATTTATAAATGACAATAATAATAATAATAATAATAATAATAATAATAATAATCATAATAATAATCATGGAAGTTGTTTCGAAAACGTTCGTTCAAAGACAAACAAACAAATAAAGATTTAATTCTATATAAGGTTAATAAATTATAGATAACTACATAAATAAACATAATAATAATAATAATAAAGAAACTATAATATAATAATAAAACAATAAAAAATGTTCTTTAACGCACAAATATATTAATTAGGAAATAAATAAAAAGATAAAGCATTTTGAAAAAACGAAACAATAAAAAACAAATATGATATAATTCCTCATAAAGATAAATAAATATTATAAAATATAAAGATAAATAAACATATAATAAATAGACGAAAAATAATATAAAAATAAATATAAATATTTAATGATCATTTTAAATCTTTTCTTAAAAATCTACGGTAACTAAATTATTTCTTCGAAAATTAGTCTTTAGAAAAATGTCGAATATAAAATAATTTTATATTGCTCTTGCCTTAAATTTGACATATTTTCAAAAGAATGACTTTCGAAGTGAAAAGAATTATATACAAAAGAATTTTTTTTTTTTAAATTTAATCATATATCAATTCTATCAAAAATCTATTTGTCATCAAAGAGATTTACTTGAAACATCAATTTTGTCATAAAAGAAGAATCTTAACATCATATCTTTACTTCCTTTTTTTTATGTCAATCCTTAAAAATATTTTACTCTAAATAGAAGCTCTCTTGTTATAAAGTCCTACATTCAAAAATGTTTTTTTATTCGTGTAAACAGTCCTAACTACAATTAACTAATTAATCTATATCCAAAACCTTTATATTCTATTTAAATCTTTTAGTAGCAAGATCCTAGCTTTCTCTAGTGTATACATAGGTTTAATAAAAGGAGATGGGTTAGAAGAAGAAGAAGAAGAAGAAGAAATTGGTGAGATAGGCAAAGAGACCTCTAGATTTTTGAAAAGTTTAGGAAGTTCATACTATGAAACACAACGTCGTTTATAACCTTATTATGGACATTTTTAACTCCTCTATTATGACTGCTTGAGACTTTATTACGTTTTACCTCTTCTCTTCTTTCCTTTTTCTTTGAAATAATTTTATTTAACCAAATTTCTTTAGGAAAACCAAAAGTTTAGGAAGTTCAATACTATGAAACACAACGTCATTTATAACCTTATTATGGACATTTTTAACTCCTCTATTATGACTGCTTGAGACTTTATTACGTTTTACCTCTTCTCTTCTTTCCTTTTTCTTTGAAATAATTTTATTTAACCAAATTTCTTTCCTTTTAGTTGAATTCTCCTTTCCTGAGATACGATTTGTTTTGGTAGACTTTGTCTGTTTGTTCTTTAGGAATTTCTCTTTTAACCCCTTATTCAAAAAGACGAGTCGCCACCATTCTTGGCTTTTGACTTTTGATTCTAGGTCGGAGAAATTTATGTTTTTTCGCATTGTTTTTAAAGAATGATTGCTATTTTCTAAAATTACAATATATTTATACTTATTATTTCTAAAGATCTTATATAAGTTGTCTAAAACGTCAACCATTCGTATGCTGTCAGCATTACTACTTTTTAAGTTTATCATCGAAAGGTGTATTTCTTTCCCGGTAATGTAGTGAGAAGGGATCTTTCCATCTAAAATTCTTTTTATCTCTTGATTTATCAACATTTCGATATTAACTAACCAAGGGTTCCCTGTTTTAAGATGTTTAGAAAACAATCAAAAAAAGGTGTCTGGATAAATAAATTCATAATCACTATTTTGGCTCTTTCTTACTTCAACAGAACCTTTAGACGAAGACATTATAAAAAAAATTCCCTTTTTTTTTAACTTTATATGAAAATTAGTTTTTTCCTTTTTTTTTATTTCTTTCTTTACCTGATAAAAAAAAGAAAAGAACAACAATAAATTATACATTCTCATAAAAATTGATAGATAATATAAATAATATGAATAAAATAATATAAATTCAACCACCTCTCAGAAAATTTATTTTAAATTTTCCGGAGCTTAAAAACTCGCATAATCAATCGTGTGCGCACTCGACAAGTCCCTGAATAATGAAAATAAATATTTATTATACAAATAATCACTTAACTGGCGGTCTAACGATGAATGTTACCATAGGAAAAACTATTCATAAAATATTAGGATTGAACTTTTTTAATGTTCTCCGCGAGACTTTCCACAAAATAATACGACAAATCCTTTGTCCCATACATATTTTGCATAAAATGTTGCAACATATAAAATCATCTTTAATAAATGAACAAATAACTATAACAATAATTTCTATATAATATCTAACCAATAAGAATCTTTCTTTAAATCTTTTTAACATTTGAAAAAAATGTAATATTGGTTAGGATTAGTGTTAGGGTTAGTGAAAGGTAGATATTATTTAATAAATTCTTGGAAAAGTTTTAAAACTTAATCTTTATATTTTGTAAATTATATTCCTGAAACAATTTATATTATATATTTAAAGAAAACTGTGCTTGTGTTTTCCTCTCTTCTTGTAGCTTGGTTGTCGTTGGAAAAGCTGAACCCTAAATATAAATAAGTTGATGGATACTTCAAACTAACATCAATTGAATAGAACAATCCGTTACTATATATATATATATATATATATATATATATATATATATATATATATATATATATATATATATATATATATATATATATATATATATATATATATATATATATATATATATATATATATATATATATATATATATATAATATATATATATAAATATTGAAAATCATCTGTTTTTTTATATTGTTTATATATATACATTTAGTTATCTAATTTTAGATTTTTTTTGTTACTATTTCAATTTTCTTTTTCAGCTATTTGTGGTCAACACACATATAGAGTAAATAAATACAGGCATTCTCCTTCTAAATTATACATTTGTTTGTTTCTTTGTAACTCTCTCTTACAAACAAACTTTTGAATCAACATCTAACACACTGTTTCCCTTTCACAACTATTCTCCATCTTAATATCTTCTCTCTTTCGGAGAAGTTTAAATTTGTGTAATGTCTTTTAATTGGTTTTATTGCTTCTTGGATATCAATTGCTGTTTTGAAAGAAGCTGCAATTATTTATTTGCGAAGAAATAGATCGTAAAGTTAAAAAATATCCTTACACGAATTTAAAAGGGCTAAAGGGGACCTTTCACACACAAAAAACTTTTTTTATTAACTTATATATTTTATTTATATAATTATCAAACCGATATTGTCAACCGATTTATCGTTTTATACAATTATTAATTCGATATATTTATTTATAAACCGATTTTTAATTATAACAACCGTTATAAACCGATATTCTTTGATTTCAATAATAATTGAAACCGATATTGGTTTGTAATCATAATCGGCACCGATATTGACCGATATAATCGGTTATCGGCAAATTTTCAATTGCGAAACATACCTAAATTGACATATCTGTATATTATAACGAGATCGATCGTTATAATTTCACCGAACGTGACTTTGGAGACTGTGTATTGGCCTCGACCGTCGGTTGGGGAAATTTCACAGCAAAAAACGTTGTTTAGTTCCTGCACAACCATTTTTTACATCTCACATTAGTTGTTGCTACAATGCATATTCTTCAAGTCACTCTTAATATTTTTCTTCTGGATAACAATTACATTCCAGGTTAGGTTCTATATTTTCCTAATTTTTATTTACATTACACCCAGAGATTAGACACTTCTTGTCAATTTATTAATCTCTGTTCTCTCTTTACATCTATTCCAACCGCCTTTACGCTGGTTCCTTGGTATAGTTGACGAGCAAGTTTCGTGGTTGATTGCGTTATCAGTCTTCTATATCAAGGGAGGAACTTGTTACTCTTTTTCCTGGTGATTTTTCGCAGGGTTAGTATAGTCACTGGGAAGAGGAATAACAAGTGTAACCCCACCTGTTCTCTCCTAAATACAACTATGTTGTTTCGGAAGTCGAATGATTAATTAATAATGCTGCTTTGAGATGGTTTCTTACTCTCTTATTCGCTGGAAACATGTCTAAAATCTCTGTATTATGGTTCCAAGATGTTATCTATGTACGTTCCTGAGTCTCATCGAGTGAGAAATATACATATATATGCTACCTTCTTTTGACATAAGTTTGAAACCATGTGATCAAGATGCCGGAAACCACGTGAACAGAAATTTAAGATGGTAAATGGAAGACATCGCAGTGTTTTAATACACACATGTGTATGTTTGCACGCACACGTATGAGGAGTAGAAGAGCTCTTATGAGCTTTTATATGAATCAGTGTGTTAGCCTTAAAAATAACGATAAATTTATGATAAATAAATTTGTTTTATAAAAAATTTTACATTTTTTTTTAAGAGAAATAATAATTTATTATTGAAGGATTTAAAATAAATTTTCAAGTTATATCTTAAAACAAAAATAAAGATTGAAATAGGGATTAAAGCTATACCTTGAAAGAAATATTAAAAATGTAATGTGTAATAAGTTTTAAAATAATTTTAAAAAGTCATCTTTTGAAAAGAAATATAGAAAAATGTAATATGGAAAAAGGTTAAAAATAATATTATGTAATAAGAATTTTTATTATAAATACATTAAGTATTGTTATAGAACGACGTTGTAGATATAAAACATTTGGATCAGGTATGATAAACACATGATTATACGGTATATGTAAATGACGCTGACCAAAAACATGAAATATCAGGATTTGTAGGGTTACGTAGTGACTTGTCACGTGGTTATGACTTCAAAGGCACATGGTCTTCTTTAGAACTTTGGTTATAGTTAGTTAAGGTAAATAAGTATGTAGATGTAGTGAGTCAAAACATGAAATATCAGGAATTGATTGAAAAAGATACAACCAACCACTTTATTTTTTCTGTTTATCTATCTCCTAATTCTACTGACTATCCAAAATTCTTCGACTATTTAAACTCCAAAATAGAGCACATTCTGTCTTCTTCTCCTTTCTCCGAAATCATCGTTTTAGGTGATTTCAATGTTCACCACCGCCAATGACTATCATCTAGTTCTCATGATCCAGCCGGTGAACTCGCCTACAA
>SEYY01006954.1:92500-101978 GCA_009176605.1 Armadillidium nasatum | reverse complement strand
TATATATATATATATATATATATATATATATATATATATATATATATATATATATATATATATATATATATATCTCAACTACCCAAATTAATATTAAGTGGAACTTGTGGAAATTTTTTTATTACGACAACCCCTCCTTGAATAGGGCTATGCCCGTCATAGGTGGTGATGTGAGATATATATATATATATATATATATATATATATATATATATATATATATATATATATATATATATATATATATATATATATATATATATATATATATATATATATATATATATATATATATTATTTTGTTTCCGTTAATATATTTCCATTTATTCTTCCTAACACTTATAACAATTATTTAAATTTTTTGCAGATTCATGGTAATATAATATTATTACCTCCAAAATTTAAACTATACCTGATGTCGAACTGCTGTATAGAGTATCCGTCTTAAAAAAGAAGTAAAAATCCTCGGAAAAAGACGCCAGACAGACCTCAAATTATGTCAACTAATATCATCTGTTCAGTATGACATATACAAAGAAAAAAAAATTGTCTAGGTTATTACCATTATTTTTATATGCTATAAAAGTTTTTATAAACTTTACAGCCAAAGGATCTTTGCATTCAATAATTTTAAATCAAAGGATGGATATATATATATATATATATATATATATATATATATATATATATATATATATATATATATATATATATATATATATATATATATATATATATATATATATATATATATATATATATATATATATATATATATATATATATATATATATATATATATATATATATATATATATATATATATATATATATATATATATATATATATATATATATATATATATATATATATATATATATATATATATATATATATATATATATATATATATATATATGCCATTACGGCTTTTTTTTTTTTTTTTTTTTTAACTTTACTTTACTTTATTAAGAAATGATTCATAAATTATGAAACATTAACATACTAAAATTGACTCATTGTTAATACAAATACATACATACAAATTGCATAAAAATACTACTAAATTTTTGCAGTTTTCCTTGCTTTGTGTTTATACTGTTGCCTCTTGAATTCATGTTGTCTTCTATCTCAGCTCTCAAGCTCATCAGTATTTAAAGTTCAATACTCTTAAGTTATAATTCAGAAACATAAGAGTTTCCCCATTTTCAGGACACAGCCTAGTCCTTGTAGGTTCATAGATATTACCAGCTGTACTAAAGAGTCTTTCACTCTCAACAGATGATGGTGGTACGCTTAAATATTTTGAAGCCAAATTGCTCAATATTGGTAAAGTCTCACGTGTCTTTTTCAATCAAAGAAATGTGTCTTCGCTGATTTAAAGTGTACGTAAAGTTAAATATTATCCAAGTTCCTTTGCGCATCTACGAGTAACAGATTTACTCCTCTTGAGTTTGGGTTGCACATCTGTTGTACTTGCAACGTCTAAGTCTGAATTTATTTTCATAAGCATATTTGACTCAAAATCATCTAACAGTTTTAGGTACGCTTTCATAAGTCATTATCTTGATCATCATTAGAAGAGCTGTCTCCTGTTTGACTATCAATAGAATTTATCTCACCTTGATGTTCCACAAATCTATAACCCATTTCTTATTTCTTAATAGTGTCTTCTTTAATGTCATCCTTTTGAAATTTCAATTTAAATCTGGGTTCGAGAAAAGTAGCCAAGCACAGAAATTTTTCATTTATGTATGATGCAAATCTTTTTTCAGTTGATGCACTGAATTCTTCAACAGTTGAAATAATTCCACTAAATTCAACAGTAGGTTTGGTAGCTTTTAATAGAAATAATCTGAGAGCTAATAATGTAGTGATTATCATTGATATAGTTGATTTTTTGTTACTTGATTCTTTGCTGATGTCTTCAAATGGACTTAATAACTGGACAACATTTTCAACAGTTGTCCATTGGTAACTTGATAAAGTTGGAATGTGATTGTCAACATCATACATTATAAGAGCTTTTCACTGTTCTAAATTTCTTTTCAGCATATAATTTATTGAATTCCAACCAGTAGACTCATCTTGAAATAGTTTGTTTGTCTAATTAAGGCTGCTCCTGGATTTCGGTTAATTTGCTAATCGCTAATGGAGAATGATCAAAGTGTGAGAATATTTTTCTGCTAATTGCAATTATATTGCTCACGGCCTTTTGCAAAAATATTGATTCATTTACTGAAAGTTGCAATGTGTGTATGAAACATGATAGTGACTGTACACCACACTCCATACCACCAACCATATTTGCCGCGGAATATCGTAGTACAATAAAAAAAAATTTGAAGATCTTATACTCATTCAGAACTATGTGTAGTTGTTCACTTATTCAGCTGTATGTATGTTGTTGAAGCTGTCCAATTGTCTGTGGTCAAAGAAAAACTGCTGATTTCATCGAACGATGTCTGAATTTTTTGCTTTCACTTTCTTAAATATATCTGAGATTATTTTGTCTGTGAAATATTTTCTTGATGGAATTCTGTAATTAGGACAGAGTTTTGCAATAAGCCTTTGGAATCCAATGTCAGATGTTAAAGAATATGGTTGAATATCAACAGCCATCATTTCTACTGTCAAATAATGTAATTTCTTGGAACTTAAGATCGTTAATATTCCAAATTTTTTCTCTTTTCTAAAACTAATTGTATAGTTGGTTGCACTTTTTTGGGAGGCTCATACTTGATTCTGAAGTACTTGGCTGTAACCAATCATATTGCCTTTTCAGCTTATCCGTTTCAGCTTTTGCTTCATCTGAATGAATTTCTTAATGTGGTTCAACATATTTGTCGTTGTATAACTTTTTGCAGATTTGTCACCTCATGATATGGTGGCTTTACATAATTTACAAATACGAAAAACTGTTATCCTTAGGATGAACATCCAAAATACTTCCAACAATAACTGGTTAACATTCTGCTTTACTTATAGAGTGTAATTAATATTTAATTATTTATATCTCTATAATCGATATTCTAGAATCTAGTTATGTTTCAAAATTTAAATTTATTTTTTTTTATATATCTCAAAAGTAAGCAATAAAAATTATTTACATTAATAACGAAAACATGCATAGTTATTAGTAATAAATAATTAATGCTCATAACTGCTTTTTCTCAGTATTAATTTAAATTAATAAGTAATAACTTATTAATAATTAATTAAAAATAACTCATTATTGATGCGAGGCAGATTAATCGGTATCGGCTACTTGTCTTATGGGTGCCCCCTAGTTATATATATATATATATATATATATATATATATATATATATATATATATATATATATATATATATATATATATATATATATATATATATATATATATATATATATATATATATATATATATATATATATATATATATATATATATATATATATATATATATATATATATATATATATATTATATATATATATATATATATATATATTATATATATATATATTATAGTTAATTTAATTTTTTTTTATTGAAAACTATATATTTAGTATGTCCAATAAAATTTTTACTTTAATATTCTATTCAAGCCTATTCGAAATTTAAAAAAAAAAATTATTTGTATATATATATATATATATATATATATATATATATATATATATATATATATATATATATATATATATATATATATATATATATATATATATATATATATATATATATATATATATATATATATATATATATATATATATAATATAATAAAAGACACTTTTCAAATTGAATATGTGTATTTAAGTAGCTTTGGTTAGGTTCGAACACAAAAAAAAGTACTTATAAAAAATTTCTTGGGATGATTAGTGAAAAGAGAACAGTTAATTTTTTAATAATATTGTTGACAAAAATAACGACAATCAAAAATTTGCTTATATATATATATGTTCCATGCATCATACATCAAATGTCAGTCATGATTAAAGGTACAATAAAAATATGAAATTTTTGCACTATTAACATTTTTTATTGCCCGTATTATATCAGTTTTAGTTTTTGTAAATAAGATCTTTATGCAACTGGTTAATTCTTTTAATTCATAGTTTGGTACTTTCACTATAAAGCAAACAAAAAAAAGGGAGTTACATTTATTAACTAAACAGGGTTTGAAACAAATACTTCAAACAACTATGACTCAATATTCAAACTGAACCAATCTTTATTAATTGCTTCAGCTTGATAGAGCTCTTATCTAATAGCAAATATCATTTGAAGAAATAAGCCTTGGAATTATTCATAAGGGACATAGAAGAAACATGGTGACTTAAATGGTTTACTAACCTTTTACTTCATCGTTTTGCACAACAAAATCATAAAAAAAATAAAATTGTCAGTACTTTCGGTCAATTTCAGTTTTTAAAAATTTCAAGAATTGTTTCTACTTTTAAGCATGACTCTCAAAGGTTCCTTGTTCCGAGGCGCATTTAAATTGTGTAAGCTATCACACTTGCGTTTTTTTTTTTTAACTGCAAGCTTAACTTTGAATATAGTTTGCGTCATACATGTAGAACAGTATCGTGCGTCAAAAAAAATTCGTGTCTAGGTCTTCAATTGTTTTTAAATTACCCTAAATTGACCATGTCTGTAAGATTTTTTTCAAGTCAAATTGTAGCGCAAAACTCGGTATGCAACCTTTATTAGAAATGACTGCTCTTCAGAACTTTCTAGTTATCGAATGAGTTATCAACCTTTCTTTGCCCAGATAAGATCTCATATCATCTACTTAACTATTTAATTTTTTGTTTGATATTTATACATTCAAGAAATGAAAGTAAGGACATATCGGCTTTAAAAATTTCCTACTTTTGTTTTGTATTTGATAAATACAAATATTTTATATTTGATAAATCGCTAATATTTACAATTCTCTAAGTTAATATAAGAGTATTTGACTGACACGTTAAGTTTGGAACTAATAATAATAAAAAATAATTCTAAAGTTCGAAAATAATCGAAAAAAATCGATAATTTTTAATTTAAATTTTAAAATAAAAAAAAAAAAAAAAAAAAAAAAAAAAAAAAAAAAAAAATAATCGATAAAAATTTGAAAAAATAATCGATACTTTAATCGATAAAAAATTGATAAAATAATCGATAAAAATTTGAAAAAATAATCGATACTTTAATCGATAAAAAATTTATAAAATAATCGATATGATTGCACAAAAATACGATATTGGTCAAAAGAGTGAAAAATTTATGAACATGTAATAGTAGTCCAAACCGTCGACACATTCAAACTGAAAAGTAAAACGGTCGACACATTTTTTTAAAAAGTGTCCAAAGCGTCGACACGTTGAAATTGAAAAGAAAAGTGATCGACACATTTTTTTCAAAAGTGTCGGCCCTTTGACCTGTCGACTACTTTTCCTGTCGACGATTTGGGTATAGCGCCTTTTGAAAATAAATTAAATTAAATTTGTGAAATAAAAATATTTTAAAAAATAATTTTTTAATATCTGATAAATATTTTATATACTTTAACAGCAAATAATAATAAAACAAAACCAAATTTTAAAAAAAAAAAAAACAATTCTCATAGATTTGAAATTCAAAAAAAAATATTTTCCAAGTTTTTTTTTATCGGTAAAAAAAAAAAAATTAGTCGAATTTTTTTTTAAAAAAAATTTTTTTCGAGTTGGTAAATTTTTTTTTTTTTTAAATTACATTGAAAAAGTTTAATTAAAATAGTTAAACTAATTAAAATAGTTAAACCTAAAATGTTTATTTAGTTTTTTTTTATAATAAATTTCCATTCTTCACTAACTACCAGTAGGAGGCATCTTTATATATTTTTCCAGGATAAAATTGCGGCGAGAATATATCTGATCATTTATTCTATGGAACAACGTTTCGACCTGGCTTGGACCATCATCAGGACTAAAATATTAAAATTTAACATTAAAATTGATACAGTTGTTTATTAATACATTTTACGAATTTCGAAAAATTGCATTTTTCCTTTCAAAATGTTCAAGATTACTCAGTAATTTAAAACAAAGATAATGATGATACCAACTACTATGAGGTATTGAATATATAATATATGTTAGTTTGTTCAAGCTTATTTCAAATTGCAAAGTGCAAACGTTATTCTTATTGAGGAATATTATCATTTATGTTTGTGTTTCCGCTGTTCAGATTCATTCAAGATCTGAAAAAGCGAAAAATATGATACCTCCAAATAGAACTAAGTATCATTCAAGTTTTTGCTTTCTAGCTTGTATTCTAAATTTAAATAGAGTGATATATGTTTATACATTCTAACTAGAGTTATCTTCATATATATATATATATATATATATATATATAATATATATATATATATATATATATATATATATATATATATATATATATATATATATATATATATATATAATATATATTATTAAATTTTTTTTTTTTTTTTTTTTTCCCTTTTCCTCCTCCCCCCCCCCTCCTCTTCCCTCAAAGAAAAAAAAATCATTTCAAAGCCTCTAATTTAATTGCATTATATAGAATTTCTCCATCAGTAATGACATTAACCCTTCCGTGCAATAAAACGGTCTAAAACCTTGAGATTTATGACTTCCTGTCAAATCAAATACGCAATCATTGATCTTCTCTCGCGCAAAATACAAACGCAATTGAGATTAAGGGTGCCACGTAAGACGCGCCATTATTAGACTTGTTTCCACTTAAGGCATGAATTTATATTTGGAAAATTTTTTTTATGCAATGCTGATATATCGTGTTCATATATATATATATATATATATATATATATATATATATATATATATATATATATATATATATATATATATATATATATATATATATATATATATATATATATATATATATATATATATATATATATATATATATATATATATATATATATATATATATATATATATATATATATATATATATATATATATATATATATATATATATATATATATATATATATATCTTAAAAATTAAACTTTCTGATTCCTTTCTACAGAAAGGAAATTGGAAGGCTTTGTCGATATTCTTACTTTTTTCTCAATTCTTTTGAGACAATAAACAGGCATTAGAGAGTATTTTGTTTCCTTTGAAATGCACGTCTAATGCTACTCTAAGAAAGTTTTTCAACAATATGGGACAAGTAATTGCTTTTCAGATTCTTTATTAAAAGAAATTTGATCTGCATTGCTTCAATCTTTAATTCTCTCTCTCTCTCTCTCTCTCTCTCTCGCTCTCTCTCTCTCTCTCTCTCTCTCTCTATATATATTATTATATATATATATATATATATATATATATATATATATATATATATATATATATATATATATATATATATATATATATATATATATATATATATATATATATATATATATATATATATATATATATATATATATATATATATATATATATATATATATATATATATATATATATATATATATATATATATATATATATATATATATATATATTATATCTGCAATTATAATTACAATATTAGGTAGAAACATGTTGGAGGGATGTGAAGGAGTTATAAATAGCTCAGGAGTCATGTAATGTGGAAATACAAACAAAAGTATTAGGAATTGGTACCCATATTTATGAGAAAGTAGTTCAATTATTTTACTGTCAGATAAACAAAAAGGTAGTTGTCAAATTGGTTTTGACATATTTTTTCCAAAATATCAGAAAGAGAATGTGGAAGAGAACTAGGGAAGGAAAGCTTTTAGTATTATAAAGTATAAATTTAGAACGATTGAGGAATGATTTTAAAGAAGATTCTAGAGTTTAATGATGACGGTATTTCCTGGAGGCAGTGACCCTGTCGCTAATAGCACAAGAAAAATTAAATTTTAGCCAAGGTTTATTTTTTTCTGTTGTAAAAAAAATAGAATATACGTCTCCTTGTTGGAGAGAACCAGTTTGATAACGTTCTATGCGCACTCCTTCAGCAGAAACTATGATCATTCTAAGGTAGCGACAAAATCCACAGGTCCTTCCAGGTTGCAGCAACGAAATGCTACAAATGTTTCTTCGCTCTACTTGTGAGTTTTCTTGCTGAAGACTTGAAGATATAATAGGGAGTATAGAGATAAGATTGTAATTTGAAGATCTATTAGGCAGGAAGGGTTTTAATATTTTAAGGAGCAGTGAAAGTTATGAAAAGGGTTTATCTCAATAAGGATCAGGTATCACTAAATTCTAGAAAGAGATTTATAAAGCAAGTTCACAGCATGCATTTTGAGAACTAGAAGAAAGTTATTTGTGAACATCAAAATTATGATTTTAGAGAAGAGAAACTGAAAGAATGTGCTCGGATTTACTGTTTAGATAGTCAAAGAATTTAAAATACTGAGTATAATAAGATAAATAAATAGAACAAAAGAATGAAGTTGTAGATTGGCAAGAGAGCTTCAGTATCAAGTTAGAAAATGTAGAAACTGTAAATTACAAACTCAAGAGTAAACAACTTTGTTGCTCACATATGCATAACATTCGCCTATATCTAAAAATTGAAGAAAAGAGTTTGGTTTTCAATCAAAGCGTACAAGCATCTGAGTTTCGGTCAAGAAAAAGAAGTGAGATTTAGAGGAAGAGAGGTGATGTAAAACTGGATGAAAATTTTAATGAAGACTGCAAATGTTGAAGAAATAATAGAGACAGTCCACAATGACAAGACGGTAGTCAAGTCTTATCGACACCAACCCCATCACCAGAGGCTGCAAACTTACAAATAATTATAGGAGAGGAGTGGACAAGGATCGTTGTTTGGATACAGCAATACCAAGGCAGGTGTTTCTTTCTCCTTTTTTATATTATTTAAAAGAAAACTTTATCATGTACTTTTAAGCCTTTTGAGTACATGTGCAGTATGGGGATAGCAGTAGAAGTGGATGATAAATATGTTTACCAAACACTACAGTGTAAGTTCTCATCTCTCTCTCTCTCTCTCTCTCTCTCTCTCTCAATATAATAATATATATATATATATATATATATATATATATATATATTATAATATATATAAAATATATAAATATTAAAATAATAAATATATATTTATATTTAATAATACATATATAAATATAATATCTATATTATAATATAAAATTATATCTAATATAAAAATTTATATATATATATATATATTATATATATATATATATATATATATATATATATATATATATATATATATATATATATATATATATATTATATATATATATTACAGAGAAGAGAGAAAGGATCCGTTATATAATATTATTATAATATAAATTTATTTAGATATTAGATAACATTTTATACATATAATAAACTTAAAAATATTAAATAAGACAAAAAATATAAATAAATAATTTATAATTATATTATATCAATTTTTTTAAAATTTTCATATATAT
>SEYY01006954.1:72500-80000 GCA_009176605.1 Armadillidium nasatum | reverse complement strand
AAACCAATAATTCATTAATTAAAATAAAATTACCCTTTTATTTTGTTCCTATATATATATATATATATATATATATATATATATATATATATATATATATATATATATATATATATATATATATATATATATATATATATATATATATATATATATATATATATATTCTTATTATTTCACTCCTGACTCTTATCCCTCAACGCTTCTTCTCTTATCAATCTTAACACTCGCATCTCCGCAGTTTCCATTCTACTCTTCTGTCTTGTTTTTAGAACTCAGCATTCTGACCCATATATCAATATTGGTCTTAGAATGGTTGTAGATTTTGTTACCTTTATCTCTATCAGTATTTTATCTGTTTTTTTCATCAGTGGTCAACCTTTCAGGTTCCTTTAGTATTTCGTTATTCTCTCTCCTAACTCTGCATCTCATCCAACTCTTTTCATCAAATATCACCCCTGGATATTTGAAATTGCTGACCTGTTTCAGTTGAACGTCCTCCATCCATATCTCTGCGTTCTCTCTTTGTCTCGATATTACCATTATCACGGTATTTTTCTTATTTATCTTCATTCCTCCACTTTCTCATAACATCAGTCCAAATATTCATTGCATCTTGTAGTTCGTGTTGTTCCCTTGTCACCACAGACGAGTGGTCCGCATCCACAAAGGTATTTTCTCTCTCTTCTCTAATGAATATTCTCTTCAAGCAAGTTGTCTAGATACAACGCAAACAGTAAACTCCAGTCTTCCAATGTTTCAAACCATTTCTCTCTTCCTGTCTCTCTTCTTACCGCATTTATAGGGTTTTCATACATATTCTTTATTACTCTTATCAGTTTCCTGTTTATTCCTTACGTGGGATCCTCCATCACCTCCATCATCCTCCACCATTTCTCTGTAATTCTGACATTCCCATCTATCTCCTTTTTTATGTATTAGGCACATCACTGTCCTCTTCCATTCTGATGGTATATTCTCCTCCCTCCATATACATTGTATAAGTTCTGAAATATAAAAGAAGTCTTAACCTCATTGCGATGTCAGTACATTTCCTCCACGGGTATTCGACCCTGGACTAGTGTTTGCAAGACCGACAAGCAAACCATATGACTACAGTATATATATATATATATATATATATATATATATATATATATATATATATATATATATATATATATATATATATATATATATATATATATATATATATATATATATATATATATATATATATATATATATATATATATATATATATATATATATATATATATATATATATATATATATATATATATATATATATATATATATATAAGAAAGGTGTTTTCTTCAGAACTTTGGACCAGTTGCATCATGTTTGATAAAAAGGTCACCCCCCAAACAGAAATTTCGAATTCACTATTCTCGTACCGGGAATAAATCCAAATATTTCAGAAGAGTTTTTTTCAAACACGTTTGATGTAATTGGATACTACTATTACATTTTCGAGCATTTAACAGTTTATTTCTGTAGCATAATATACATAATTGCGATTTCAATATTTTTAGTTTATTTCTATAGCATAATATAATGGGAATTTCGTGTTCGGGAAGGGGGGGGGGAACTTTTTTTTTTTTTTTTTTTTTTTTTAAACTAAACATAATTTAAAAAATTAATAAAAATTTAATAACTTTTAGTTCATAAAATTTCTGATCAGACTTCACATATATAAAAAATTATAATAAATATATAATATATTAATATATATATATATATATATATATATATATATATATATATATATATATATATATATATATATATATATATATATATATATATATATATATATATATATATATATATATATATTATATATATATATATATATATATATATATATATATATATATATATATATATATATATATATATATATATATATATATATATATATATATATATATATATATATATATATATATATATTATATATACTATATAATATATATATTATATTATATATATATATATTATATATATATATATATATATATATATTATATATATATATATATATATATAATATATATATATATAAATATATATATTATATATATATATATATATATATATATATATATTATAACGTAAGGTTGCAAGGAATATGAAATTTCTGCAGCCGACGCCACCCTGCATCTTGCGGCATATTGTGTTAGATCCTGTATGTTCAACAATATATCAATAAACATGATAAGAGGCAATAATTAAATCATCTTTGTATAAATGCTATTATAGTTACAATAATATATTAGGAAATAGGTGAAAGGCTGTGTGAGGTAAAGGATAAACTGCAAAGAGAGGAATGCAGTCAGAGTTAATGATGGGAAAAGGGCGAAATATTTTAAAACATTCAATCAGTTCACGGGTGATAAAACAACTATTAAAATTTATTACATTTTTACGGCATATTCAAAAAATCAAATATCAAAATCCGCACACAGGAAGGGTTGATAGCCCTGTCAGTAGGTTCATTCGAGGATGAACCAAGGTTTTCACGGGCCGAAGGCAAACATCCGCTAGCTGGCCAGGTCTATCGCTGATGCCGAATTTGATCCCACCAGAGCAAGCACGCATCTGGTGTACTTATTACGGATGAGCTAAGTGCAAGCGAGTGCTCGATCGACTGAACTACATTTATAAACTTGTATTTGCATAAACATACGCGTATATATTCTACTAATACTCATGGTTTCAATAAAAATATGTTATAAAGTAATTACAATATTTACAAAATTGCTAATATGCGCATGTTCATGCAAAAATTTTATGAATTAGTAGAAATGATGATTGAGATATACAAATGATTACAATAATTTAATTCATATCAATCCTTATTTGTTTTTCTTTTTTTCACTGTTACACATTACTAAGGGATAATGATCGGTAATTTAAAAATTATAATTTATTATTTTTAATTAAGAAAAAATATCGCTTAGAACTTGTGAAAAAATTATTTTACATTTTTTTTTTTAAATTACTAAAATTAGACAGAAAACTGAAACATATTGTAAATAAATACATTTAACAATTTTCACATGCATACTACAATCTTTTATATCAATTTACAATTATTTTCCAAATTGCTAAGTTAGTTTATATATGAATCAAATTAAATTTTGTCAATCTTATGTAAGGTTTTAACTCTTAGATCCTGGTAAATGGCATTCCATTAATATATTGTTATCAATAATGTTTTTCAGTTGGATATTTTCCTAAGAAATCTTTAAAAAAATTCAAGCCTCAAACTTTCTAATAAAAGAATTTCACATTTTATAAACCATTTTATCTTGCCTACATAGAGTACCATTATTTAATTCATTCATTTACATATAAAAAAAAATAGATAAAGTAACCTTTACCTAAATTAACGAGTTTATAAAGTTGCTTAACTAAGTTAAAAGAGTTTAAAATACTTTGTACCACAAAATAAAGATGTTTGGTTACTACGGTTTAATTTAATAGAGCTAAGCTTAATACATATGTCCTTAAAAAATAAAATTTAATTTACTTTTAATGAGGAAGATTTAAGGTATTTCTGAATTCTTCGTATTTCCCTAACATTAACTCTAATCTTCTCCACTCTTGCACAAAAAGTCCTTTACTATTTAGATTTATTTTTCCCTTTTACTTACTTCTACTCTCTCCTTCTTAACTTCCCTATATCTCTTTTTTTCGTTCTATGCTCATATTGCAGTGTGTGCATCTTACTGAATTGATGCCCTTATTATCCACTTTTAAGTTGCAATGTGTTCTTGGCCTCTTATTTATGTACTGTAGACTCAACGTAAATGGGGATACCTTTGGTCACAGTGAGAAACACACTTTTTCTACCTCCCTGTATTATCATAGCATATCTTTCTCCCAAATATCATTCTTCATCTCATCCTCGTCTCCGAAAATCACAACACATATTTTCTTCACCTCATTATATCTACAATCTTATTCTTTTTCCACCGTAGGTAGCCAGATTTAGCGTTGCAAATCTAATATATTTCAAATGTGTTTTCCATTTAGAACTGTGTCCATCCCAAATTTCGTGATCTTTTCTTAATTAATGGTCGACATACTTCCAAGGCTGGTGAAACAAATTCTGTGTTTCAAATAACTAGTCTACACTGTACTGTCCTAACCAAAATATTATGTTAAAAGCATTTTTTTATTTTTTCGTCTAAGTATTTTATTATTATTATTATTATTATTATTATTATTATTATTATTATTATTATTATTATTATTATTATTATTATTATTATATTATTATCATTTTATCTTTTAATTTTCAATCTTTATTTATATTTTGTTTAAATAAAAAAAATTTCCCATATTATATATATATATATATATATATATATTATATATATATATATATATATTATATATATATATATATATATATATATATATATATATATATATATATATATATATATATATATATTCAACTTTTTAAAGTTCTGCTCTACCAGGATTCGAACCCCGACTCTTGAGTGGTAAACGAGAGAGTGACCTCTGCGCCAAGACAGTACAAAAGGAAATATATATATATATATATATATATATATATATATATATATATATATATATATATATATATATATATATATATATATATATATATATATATATATATATATATATATATTATATATATATATATATATATATTATATATATATATATATATATGAGGAATGAATAGAATAGACAATTTGGCATTGCTTGAAAATCTATTAAATTTAAGAGCTCTTTGGGAACCTATTTCAAATTAATAATTTGCATTAACTTGATTTTACGTTTCAAGAATTTATATTTGAATTGCTTCGTCTTTCTATATCGTTCCTATTGTCTTTTTGGAGAGAGGAAAAAAGAAAAAAAAAGGAAAAAAAAAATAATTTTTTTTTTTGATCGCAGATTTAAATTTTGATTGAATATTTTTAAATTCAAAAATGATTTTTTTTTGGTGGGGAGGGGGGGGGAATGCAAATGTTTTTAAAATGTGCTTAATAATAATAATAATAATAATAATAATAATAATAATAATAATAATAATAATAATAATAATAATAATAATATTAATAATAATAATTATTATTATTATTATTTTATTATTATTATTATTATTATTATTATTATTATTATTATTATTATTATTATTATTATTATTATTATTATTATTATTATTATTATTATTATTATTACTTATAAATTAATTATAAAGTACTCAAAAAACTAAGTTTAATTTCATTTAATATTTAAGGAAATTTTAAGGAAAGCATCAAGAATAAACATTAGAGATACTTTGGGAATGTAGACTAAAATATTAATACTTGTTATTTTTTTCCTATTAACAGTTCACATCTCACTATTCGAGGAGAGAAATTTTCCAGGTAGAATATACCTAAGGATCAGCAAGCGGGATCGAACCGGCTCTCCTCAAGCACGTGAGTTAATCACTCTACCGTTTGAGCTGTATTAGTCGGTCTATAAGGAGAAGCCATATCGAAATCAATGAAAATGTTTAAAATTGCAATTATAATTTCGAGTAATTTAGGTATAAAATTAAACAGAAATTTTTAGGTACTCGTAAGTTAAAGATTTTTTTAAAAATTTTTTAAAAAGATTTTTTTTAAAGATTTTCAAAAAAAAAAAAAAAAAAAAAAAAAAATTAATAATTAAAATCGTAAAATGAACACTTGGCAATATTTGCTATTTTTGATTATCAAAATGTAAATAAATAACAAATGTTTGTTTTAATTTTCATTTTATTTTATTTTAAATGCTGTAAAGGACTAATTAATAAAGTACTTGTAATTTTCAGAATTATTATAATTATTATCATAATAACATTATCATAATGTTTATATAATTATAATAATTATAATGTTTACGATTATGATGTTATCTCAATGAAATTAAAAGTACTGTCCTTTTTAAATCTGATTTCTATTGTGGTTACTCTATCTTTTTTTATTTTATTATTATTATTATTATTATTATTATTATTATTATTATTATTATTATTATTATTATTATTATTATTATTATTATTATTATTATTATTATTATTATTATTATTATTATTATTATTATTATCATTATTATTATACGTTCCCGTTTGATTTTTAGTTACTTCTGAATGTTTTTAATTGATTTAACAATAGGTTAGGTTAGAAAGTTAAATAATTTTTTTTTTTTTTTTGTTTTCTCCCAAAATGACAGAATAAAATGGAAAGGCTCTTTTTTTTTTTTTTTTTTTTTTTTTTTTTTTTTTTTTTTAATACATATGAAAATCTTTAGAGCATAAAAATAAAGATGCTTATTAACAATGATTAACACCTATATTAAAAGTTATAAAATAATGTCTCATAGTTAAACATAATAAAGAATAAAATAACTTCTTATTTGAACAATATTTATACCACTATTCTGATTCAAAGAATAGAACAATGGGTGGAGATGATTAAAGTCCCGTTCCAAGGTTCGATCTCTCGAGGAGCAATTTTCTAGTGTGCTTTCCTTCCTCAAATTTGCAATGGTAATGTAGTAGGATATATATATATATATATATATATATATATATATATATATATATATATATATATATATATATATATATATATATATATATATATATATATATATATATATATATATATATATATATATATATATATATATAATAATAATAATAATAATAATAATAATAATAATAATAATAATAATAATAATAATATAATAATAATAATAATAATAATAATAATAATAATAGTATAATGAAGGGTAAATAATTAATGCTAATTTGTTGGAATAAAAATTACAAAATTATAATCTAAAATTTAAAGTAATATATCAAAATTTTTATGGATTGTACTTTTACATTACTTTGAAAAGTTGCTTTATATTCGAGTATATATATATATATATATATATATATATATATATATATATATATATATATATATATATATATATATATATATATATATATATATATATATATATATATATATATCGTTCCATTTCGGCACTTGTAGATGGAGCGACCTCTTCCTCCTTTCCTGACAGCTGTGGTGTTTCTCAGGGTTCTGTTTTATCTCTAACTTTATTCTTACTTTTCATTAACGATCTTCTTAACTGCACTTCTAACTCTGTTCATTCTTATGCTGATGACTCAACTCTCCATTATTCTACTCATTTCAAATCTGTTCCTCTTTTGCTTCTAGAGTTGCTTCTCGTCTTCAACTTTCTGATTTTATTCTTGTCGATCTGGATAGGATTCTGGGGTTATAGTTAGGAAATTCGACTCTTTAAAAACTCAACTTCTGCACATCTTTCTCTCTAAAACATCTCTCAACTTTCTCATCTTCTTCGATGGTTCTCCCGTCTCCCCTGGAAATAACATTAACATTCTTGGTCTAAGCATAAACAATGAATTGTGTTGGAGACCT
>SEYY01006954.1:60000-67500 GCA_009176605.1 Armadillidium nasatum | reverse complement strand
TTAGTAAAAATTGTTTGGTAAGGATTCTATATTTGATAATATCGAATATGTAAGTATAAGCATCGGAAAAGGGAGAGGTTTTGCCGTTTTGAACAGATTTAATAAATGCAGTATAAGGGCCCAATTATTCATCCATCTCACATCACACTTTTCACCGTCCCAGTATTCACTCCCCCAGCCCCATATGTTTATAAGTGTTTAAAATAAATTGATTAATATTTGATCATTATTAAATGTTATATTTCAAAAATAGAACTTTTGCATACTCAACTGCTAGATCTTTCGCGTTTTTCATTAGTTGTTTTTCTTTTTTTTTCTTTTTTGTATTAAAAAGTTCACATCTCACGGGCATTGCCCTATTTGAGGAGAGAAACTTTTCTAGGTACTATACCTCAAGCACGTAAGTCAGTCACTCTACGGTTTGGGCCACGGTAGACGATTGTTTTTGTATCACTAATAAGTGTTCAAGCGGGAAATCCCTAGTACAACAAACTATGAATAAATCAACTCATTTTGGCATATTTTTCTTCGCTTATTTAACAATTTGATAGGATTGATGTCATTAAATACAATTCAATCATTTAAACAACTTTATTTTGCATTCATTCTCTTTGTTCACATTCATTACAAGACGATAAAAGAAAATTTATCGCATCATTTATGATAGAATTCGTTAACTTCTGCGATCATGATTTTCATTTATGAACCTATACTAACTCTTTTTCATTAATTTCCTCTCTCTGGCTTAAGTGTAATTTCTATAAGTATGTTTTAAAACGATTTAATAATAAAATCTTCCAATGATTTGAATGAAAACTTCGAATTTCTACCGCAGATATCGTATATATATATATATATATATATATATATATATATATATATATATATATATATATATATATATATATATATATATATATATATATATATATATATATATATATATAATATGATAATAATAATAATAATAATAATAATAATAATAATAATAATAATAATAATAATAATAATAATAATAATAATAATAATAATAATTAGAACACCAAAGAAACAAGAATTGGCAATTGCAATTATTTGCAAAATCAGCTCCTCTGATTTGCTCGTATATACATTCGATGGTGGAGTAAAACATTTATCCACCGAACTGTGTCAGTGACACCGAATTGTTTCGTTCAAATTTATTTAAATGCTCAGTTTATTTGAACGATATAATATGGTTTTATGACTCAGATTAGAAAAATTCAAAAATGTGTTTTATGTAAATTGTTTATAAGACACACTTTTGCATGTTTCTGGTATTTGGATCATAGAGGCACATCCATTATACCATTTAATTGAAAAACTATTAAAAACTTTTTCCTGTAAAATGACGTTTGGATAGTTTCAACTTTCTAAATTCATTTGGACTACTACACTGCAAAAACTGTCCTAACGAATCGTTGGGACAAGTGGCAAAAATGTCATTAAAATTTTCAGTAGAGAAAAGACATGTTAAGCATAAGAAAGAAACTTCACCGATTTATTTTCTAATAAGAAAATAACTTAAAAAGTTTGTTGTGACATTTTGCCACTTGTCTCAACGATTCGTTAGGACAAATTTTTGCAATATATAATAAGTGGTCTATTTCTTTGAAAATAAATTCATTTTGACATTTCAAAGAAATAAATATCTTAAATAATATAATTTGAACAAAAAGTGGTAATTTTTTAGATTACTTTTTTTCTATTTTTTGTTTAAAATTTTTTTTTGATTATTTTCCCTGCATAATTGTAAAATTCTGTAATTAAAGAAAAATAACTTTCAGTGGGACTAAAGTAAATTTGGTCTAATAAAATAATCTACGTTTATTAGGAATGTTCCAATGTTGTTTAGTGAATTGTTAGAAGAATTATCAAAACTTTATATTTTGAGAAAGTTTCATTCATTATAAAAGAGAGACAAAACTTAAACTGGTAAAAGAAATGAAACTAAGCAAATGTATGGCGTTGAGATATATATATATATATATATATATATATATATATATATATATATATATATATATATATATATATATATATATATATATATATATATATATATATATATATATATATATTATATATATATATATATATATATATATAAGAACATTTCCCGGCCACGGTTTAATGTTTAATGCAACATTTTACATTCAAAATGGGATATTTAGCAAAAATGCAAATAAAAGTGATTTTATTTGTCAATAGAAAAATATATCCTTAAAAATTGTATAATGATTATCATAACATATCTCATTTTAATATTCCGTCGTACTTGCCTCATGGAGGTGAAAGCAGAGAAGTGAGGTATTAATTTCTGAAAGGATATATCTCTTATAAATATGTGAATTTTAAATTTAGCAACGTCGTTCGTTCGGCATCTCTGAGTTCATTTTGTGAATTTGGAATAAAATTTTATACTCAACAATATTAACCTCCCATTGAACAATATACATATATATATTATAATATATAAATATATATATATATATATATATAAATAATATACATTATATATATATATATATATATATATATATATATATATATATTATATATATATATATATATATATATATTATATATAATATAATAATATAATAATATATATATATATATATATATATATATATATATATATATATATATATATATATATATATATATATATATATATATATATATATATATATATATATATATATATATATAATGTCTCTCTAATAGTACTTGTTCACTCGGAAAATTAAATGCGTTCTCTCAAAAACTGAGAAAGTTATGCCTGCCAAGAAAGATTTAAAAGTGAGCGAAAGAGATCGCTTGCTTAATGGGAAGTGAAACAATATTGACAAATGTAAAATTAACATTCCAAATAAATAAAAGGGTGAGTGAACAACGTTGCCAAATTTAAAATTCTCATATTAAAAGACACTGAAACTGATATCGGAAATCTATACCTCAAAAGATAAAGTTGCTCACTGTATATATATATATATATATATATATATATATATATATATATATATATATATATATATATATATATATATATATATATATAATATATATATATATATATATATATATATATAAACCAAATTTTGTAGAAAAATAAATCATTTTTTTTTTTTTTTTAAAACAATTTTTTTAAAAAATTTCTTTTTTTTCTCTCTCTTATCTCTTATATATTATATATATATACTTTTTATATATATAAATATTCAATATATATAATATATATAGTATAAATATAATATTATAATATTATATATAATATATATAATATATTATATATAATATATTATATATATATATATATATTATATATATATATATATATATATATATATATATATATATATATATATATATATATTATATATATATATATATATATATATATATATATATATATATATATATATATATATATATATATATATATTGATAATATGAAACGTGAACTAACAAAGTAAATCACTATAAGTGACATTTTTAATTTTCAGATGTGTGGAAAAATGTGTTTGGCGAAAAACCAAATTTAGACTCTTTATTTTTTTCCTTTTTTCTTCGAAATTTTTTCCCCTATTGGAAAATTATTTTGAAACTTTTTTAATAATAATGAATATTTATATTATATTTATATAATATATATATATATATATATATATATATATATATATATATATATATATATATATATATATATATATATAATATATATATATATATATAATAAAATATTATAAAATTAATATTAATTTTTTTATGGTCTCCGGTGGACAAAGGCCAGAGGCCTACCAAATCCACCGGAGTTGGGAAATTATATATGGTCGATGGTGCCGACATGTCCGACATGGTGAAAAGTATTAAGAAAGTAGAGTGTATGTAAGAGTGAGCATAGCGGTTAAGTCTGGGGTCGGAGAGTTGGACAGAGAAAGGATGAGAATGTGTAGAAAGGCGTGTCGCACGAGCTCTTCTCAATGGAGGAGGTATGCAACGAGAGAGTTCAGAAGTAGTGCTGTTTGTAATAGCGATAGTAAAATGAGAGAGTGACGCAACAATTCGACGGGCAGAAAGAGATTGAAGAGAGTTAGTAAGAGCAGGAGAGTTGATGAGACGAAATGCCCTTGACTCCACCTTCTCTAAGAGAGCTGTATGTGTGGAACCACCCCAGATGTGCGAAGCATACTCCATACAGGGACGAACAACACCCCTATACAGAGCAAGCAACTGGGGTGGCGTGAAATAATTCTGAAGGCGCCTCAGAACACCCAACCTCTTAGAAGCTTGTTTAGAAAGAGAAGTAATGTGATCTTTCCAAAAAAGATCACGAGAAAAAGAAACACCAAGAATATTAAGAACAGATGAAGGTTTGAGTTGTGTTTTCGAAGAAGATATCATAGTTGTGTGGAAGATTGTGTCGAGTGGAGAGATGGAGGAACTGAGTTTTTGAGGCATTGAAAACAACCATGTTTTCTCTGCCCCAATTTGAAATACGGAAAGATCAGAGGTTAGTTGTTCCAAGGCTACCCTTCTCGAGTCTATCAACTGATGTTGGGTGGGACGTTTTTCAAAATGGAAGGAATAATGAAGGGTGGAGTCATCAGCATAGGAGTGGATAGGAGATGAGGTGATGGAGAGAAGGTCATTAATGAAGAGTAGAAAAAGTGTTGGTGATAGTACAGAACCCTGAGGAACACCACTGTTAATAGATTTAAAGGATGAACGGTGGCCGTCTACAACAGTTGCTATAGAACGACCGGAAAGGAAATTAGCGAGAAGATCACAGAGAGAAGGATAGATACCGAAAGAGGGAAGTTTAGAAATCAAAGCTTTGTGCCAGACTCTATCGAAGGCTTTCGATATGTCCAGCGCGACAGCAAAAGATTCACCGAAATGCCGAATAGCGGAGGACCAAGAGTCAGAGAGAAGGGAAAGAAGATCACCTGTAGAGCGTTTCTTACGAAAGCCATACTGGCGATCAGAGATAAGATTAGAAGAATTGAGATGCTTCCAAATCTTCCTGTTAAGGATAGATTCGAAAACTTTAGAGAGAACGGAGGTCAAAGAAATAGGACGGTAGTTGGAGGGTTGAGAGGGGTCCCCCTTCTTCGGCACAGGTTGAATGAGCGCACGTTTCCAGCAAGAAGGGAAGGTTGAAGTAGATAGACAAAGACGAAATAGTTTATCGAGGCAGGGTGCAAGCTCGGAAGCACAAGTTTTGAGAACCGCAGGAGGAATACCATCAGGACCGTACGCCTTCTTAGTATTAAGCTCAGAGAGAGCAGAAATGACATCTTTAGAAGAAATTATAATTTTAGGCATAATTGAGTTAGGAGGGGTTGAAGGAGGAGGAATAGCTCCGAATCGTCTAAGGTTGAATTAGAGGCAAAAGTTTGAGCAAAGAGTTCAGCTTTAGAAGAAGGTAAAACAGCAGTTGTGCCGTCGGAAGATATTAAAGGAGGGAAAGAGGAAGAAGCAAAGTTAGAGTTAACATTTTTTGCAAAATGCCAGAAAGAACGTGAAGAAGAGGAACCAGAAAGATTATTGCATTTTCTACGGAGAAAGGAGTTTTTAGTGTTACGAAGGATAGATTTTGCACGATTCCGGGATGAAATATAAGTATGCGTGAGTTTCTGGAGTTTGAAGACGACGGTAATCCCTGAAGGCAGCATCCCTGCGGCGGATAGCACGAGAACAAGCAGAGTTAAACCAAGGTTTGTTAGGTTTAGTAGAAGGGAAAGAATATGGAATGTATGCCTCCATGCCAGAGAGAATCATCATTCCACGGGAAATCAAAGAAGTACGACCGCAAGTCCGACCAGCTTGCGGCACCGAAGTGCCACAAGCGTTTCCTTTCCGTAGAAGGGGGTCTTTCCTGCGGAAGACTTGAAGAGATAGAAGAGGATACAGAGATAAGAAGATGATCGGAGGAACCCAGAGGAGGAAAGAGTTTAACAGTATAAGGAGAAGGATTAGAAGTTAGGAAAAGGTCTAGAACGTTGGGTTCATCTCCAAGACGATCAGGGATAAGAGTAGGGAGCTGCACCAACTGCTCAAGGTCGTTTTGGATAGCGAAAAGGAAGGCACGTTCACCAGCTGTATCATGAGAACTAGAAGAAAGCCATTGGCGGTGGTGAACATTGAAATCACCTAATATGATGATTTCAGAGAAAGGAGAAGAGAGAATGTGCTCTATTTTGGAGTTTAAATAGTCGAAGAATTTAGGATAGTCAGTAGAATTAGGAGATAAATAAACTGAACAAATGAATTTAGTCGTAGAGTGGCAAGAGAGCCTAAGCCATAAGGTGGAAAATTCGGAAGACTCCAAATTAGAGACACGAGAACAAACGACATCGTTGCGCACATATGCACAACAACCGCCTTTGGCTGAAAATTGAGGATAGAGACAGTAGGAGGAAACAGAATAGGGTTTGCTATCAGAACGCTCAAACATCTGAGTTTCGGTCAAGAATAAGAGGTGAGGTCTAGAAGAAGAGAGGTGATGTTCAACAAAGTGGAAATTAGAGTGCAGACGCGAATGTTGCAGAAATTAATGAAAAAAATAGACCGTCCATCAGGACAAGCCGCGCCGAGTATATAGTATATATATATATATATATATATATATATATATATATAATATATATATATTATATATATATATTATAATATTATAATATATATATTTTTTTTTTTTTTTTTTTTTTTTTTTTTTTTTTTTTTTTTTTTTTTTCTTTTTTTTTTTTTTTTTTTTTTTTTATATGATATTTTACATTATTTTAATTACACATGCTTAAATAAATCTATTTGTCTTTATCATTAAATAAAATAATATAAAAGAATATTTCATTAAATTTTTAAATTTTTTATAATTAACTTTTTAAAATTAAAAATTTTTTTTTATATATTATATATATATTATATTATATATATATTATTATATATATATATATATATATATATATATATATATATATATATATATATATAATATATATATTATATATATATATATATATTTATATAAAGGGTGGTTAAATTGTATGGGCCGATGTTGAATGTGAACCACACCTAAACGTCAAGTTTTTACTGCATTTCATTTGACTTTTTTCAATTTCAACTTTCATTTGAACCATGGAAAGATACACAATGGAGCAACGTGTTAAAGTTATTCAGGTTTATTATGAAAATGGGCGTTCAAATCAAATGCATATCGTGCACTTCGTGATTTTTTTGGTCAATTTAATCGTCCAATGTGCGTACAATCGGAAAAATCGTGAAAAAATTTAGCAAACCGGGTCTGTAGGAGATTTGAAAAGACCAGTGCATGCTCGTACAGCTCGTACTGCAGAAAATATTGCTGCTGTTCGCGATAGTGTGGCTGAGGAGCCATCCACTTCAACTCGTCGTCGTGCCCAACAATTGCACCTCTCACGCTCGTCGTTGATGAACATTATGCATAAAGACTTGCAT
>SEYY01006954.1:32500-42500 GCA_009176605.1 Armadillidium nasatum | reverse complement strand
TCCTGGTGAAAGTCATATTATGATTTTTAGTCCATATATTATATATATATATATATATATATATATATATATATATATATATATATATATATATATATATATATATGAGGAAAAGAAATAGAAGTTTAGAAATGAATGGTCAAGGGCATAGCTTCTAAAAAGGAGAGCTGTCAATCAACCACAAAGGGCATCACTATCAAGGTTAAGCAGAATCGTGAGATGCTTTGAATCTATACTAACTAAGCATCGATCAAGTATGAAGGACATAGAAATTCTATGTTGTGGACTGCCATCACAAATATCGCAGCTCCAATTTCACCCTTTGTGCCAAAATATGTAGCAACACCAGTCCCATTACAGGAAATCTTAATCTTATTTTTTCAGTTTTTAAATTTTTATTTTGTATTTATTCCAATATAAATTTCTTTCATATTTTTAATTGCAATAGGGGGTTGCCATGATAGGGCGTTGCGATGAAAAAAGTTTGAGAATTTAATCAAGTTCAACGTTTTCCAACAGGGGTTCACATGAACTCCCAGAGAAATTTTGAAGGGGCCCGTCAAGAATAAAACATTTATTTAATTCAGGAATATTTAATTTAAGAATATTATTAGTATATATGAGTCCACGTACGTTAATTAGGACTCAGGAAGTTTACAGGTAAAAAAAGTTTGAGAAGCTTTAGTCTAGGGTGTTGGGTTCATCTCCAAGACGATCAGGAATACTGGAGATTCACAATCTGCTTAAGATTATCCTATTTAGAGAAATGGTTGGAGAGTTCACTAGTTGCATCTTGAGAACAAGAGAATATATATATATATATATATATATATATATATATATATATATATATATATATATATATATATATATATATATATATATATATATATATATATATATATATATATATATATATATATATGGGTTGAGTCAGTTTTTTCTCTGGCTTAAGGGATCGAGGTTCGCCCCTCGTGTGTGTACTGCAAAGTATGCTTATCGAGATTCGAACCTCCGATCTAGTTACCTGAATGGACATAAAAAATTGTCGTTTGTAGGGGATTTTCTGTAATTAATTACAGTTTACGGCAAGGTGTATTATTACGCTAATCTCAATACTCACATATCGCTTAAAAACGATAGCCAACACTTGCAACATTCCACGCTATTACAACACATATAATATCACATTCTCTCAAAATTACTCCTACAGAGCTAACGATTCGAAACCACGCCCACCGGTGGTCAAAAATATACTTGATTTGGCTGTACCGGAGCAGGGGTTTCAATATCCAAAACCCAAATAATCTGTGTAACTTATCATCTTGGTGAGAAATAACATATAACTAAATTTCCCCTGGCTAAGAACTATACTCTTCGAGTAGGGCTCTGCCCGTGAGTGACGGTGATAATTAGATATATATATATATATATATATATATATATATATATATATATATATATATATATATATATATATATATATATATATATATATATATATATATATATATATATTACAAATTTAATTTTCAAGAAAATAATGAAGAAAATGCAACTTTTTCACAAAAAATAAAACCACATAAAAAAATAAAACAAAATAAAACCAAAAGGTTTTCATAGCCAAATAAAATAAAACCAAAAAGTTTACATAAAAAACCTCATATAATAAAACACCTTTTGTGGTTGAATAGGTAGTCACATCAGTTCCACTTAAGGTAGCCTTTAATCTTATATTTTTAATGTTTCATAAAACTTTTTATTGTATTTATTAGATTTAATTTTTTATTCTTATACTAGATAAAAGGATCGCCAAAAAATTTGCATAATGAGAGAGAATCGCTATGGAAAATTCTGAGAAGTCCTGGCCTTGGGTATTCGTTTTTAAATATTATTTTATGTGATTATTTGTATATCATTTTGATTTCATTTTATATTTTAACATTTTATGATGTTTTATGCAAACATTTTGCTTTTATTTTATATATATATATATATATATATATATATATATATATATATATATATATATATATATATATATATATATATATATATATATATATATATATATATATATATTCCTTTGAAGTCAAGACTTTGTTTGTGTTTAGAGGGATTTTAAAAACTAAGTTAGAGGATGCACATGTTAATGAAATCTTTTGTTTGAATAAAGTCGATGTAAGAACGGAATTTTGAATTCATTCTTTGAGTTCAAATAAACATTTTACAATAATTTCTTTTCCATAACTTGTGTTTTTGGAGTCTTTATCTTCGATTTCATATACATTTTGAACGAGTTATATCATTTTAATATATATATATATATATATATATATATTATATATATATATATATATATATATATATATATATATATATATATTATATATATATATATATATAATATATATATATTTACTATTTTTTATACCTTATAGTGGGCAAAGGTAAGAGGATTACTAATTTCTACCAGTTAATGAAATGTCCAAATCATGATCAACTAATGAAGTTCGAAAAATAGATAAAGAGAATGTGTTCCAGACTTTACCAGTAGAGTACATGAAAGATTGAGCATAGCGGTTAAGTCTCGTGTCAGAGAGTAGTTCAGAAAAGGATGAGACTGTGCAGAAAGTCGTGTCTCACGAGCCCTTCCCAATGGAGGAAATATACGACGGGAGAATTTGGAAGAACAGAGTCTATTGTAATAGCGATAGTTTAGTGAGAGTAACACAACAATTCGACGGGTAGATAGAGAGTGCAGAGAGTTAGTGAGAGAGAAAGGAGAGCTGTATGAGTGAAACAACCCAAGATATGTGAAGCATACTTCATACAGGGGCAAACAACACTCTTTTAAAAAGAAAGTAATTGGGGTGGCGTGAAAAAATTCTGAAGGCGCCTCAGAACACCTAACCTCTTAGAAGCTTGTTTAGAAAGAGGAGTAACTGAATCCTTCCGAGAAATATCACGAAAAATATATACAGAGAATATTAAGGACAGAGGAACGTTTGAGTTATGTGTTTTTCAAGATGTCCTAGTTGTGAGGAAGGTTGCGTTGAATAGAGAGATGGAGGAATTGAGTTTTTGAGGCATTGAAAACGACCATGTTTTCTATGCCTCAATTTGAAATACGAGAAAGATCAGAGGTGAGTTGCTCCAAGACCACCCTCCTTGCGTCAATTAACCGCTATTAAAATTGACTTTCAAATTGAAAGGAGTAATCATTGGTGGTATCATCGGCATAGGAGTAGATTTGTGATGAGTAATAGAGATAAGGTCATTAATGATAAAAAACATAAAAAGAATTGGGGATAACACTTCCTGAGGAACACCACTATTAATAGATTTAAAGGAAGAACGTTGGTCGTCTACAGCAGATGTTGTAGAACGACCAAAAAGGAAATTAGAGAGATGCCACAAAAAGAAGGATAGATTCCTAAAGAAGAGAAAGTTTGAAATTAAAGCTTTGAGCCAGACTCTATTGAAGGATTTAGATATGTCTAACACGACAGCGAAAGTGGAGATAAAGTGCAGGACTTAGACAAGGTGCAACTACAGTAGGGATTCTATTAGGACCGTACGCCTTCTTTGAATTAAGCTCAAAGAGATAAGAAATTACATCTTTAGTAAAAATTACAATATTAGGTATAAATGAGTTGGAGAGGGTTGAAGGAGGAGGTATAAATCAGGAATTGTCAAAGGAGAAATTAGGGGCAAACGCTTGAGTCAAGAGTTCAGTTTTAGTAGAAGGAAGAACGGTAGTTGTAACGTTAGAAGATACTAGAGGAAGAAGAAAAGTTAGAGTTAACATATTTTCTAAAATGTCAGAAAGGGTGTGAGAAGGAAGGAACCAGAAAGATTTTCGCATTTTCTACGGAGAAATGAGTTTTTGGTGTTACGAAGAATAGATTTTGCATAATTCCTGGATGAAACAGAGGTTGAATGAGTTTCCTGAGTTACATGACGACGGTAATTCATGAAGGCAGCATTCCTTCGGAGAATAAAACGAGAACAAGTAGAGGTAAAGTAATGTTTGTTAGGCTTAGCTGAGAGGAAAAATATGGAATGTATACCTCCATGCCGGAGAGAATCACTTCGGTTATGCACTCTGCATATATATATATATATATATATATATATATATATATATATATATATATATATATATATATATATATATATATATATATATATATATATATATATATATATATATATATATTATATATATATATATATATATATATATATATATATATATATATATATATATTATATATATATATATATATATATATATATATATATATATATATATATATATATATATATATATATATATATATATATATATATATATAATATATATAATGTCTGCTTTGCAAAGAAATTGCTTTATAAGAAATAAGGTCACTGTTTACATAAATAAGAATGAGCAGATATGTGAATAAAATTCATTTGGAAGCGCATATATATATATATATATATATATATATATATATATATATATATATATATATATATATATATATATATATATATATATATATATATATATATATATATATATATATATATATATATATGTTTGCAAATTCCAACATCAACCTTGGCTTACTGTAAGCCCTCTTACTAAATATATCCACAATTTCATCCAAACAAAATCTTACATTATTATGTGCGTACTTAGTCTCCTGTAGAGTTTGTTCTTGTGTTATTAATATGCAGACATTCGATTTTCTGCTTTATGAATTAAACTAATGCCAAAAGGCCACAATTTCTACAATGATTTTTATTTTATCATGACTCTGTGAGCTATCCTAAAATGTAACCATAACAAAATTCATTCTCTTCATCTACTTTCTACTCTCTCTTCATATAACCATGAAAGAAATTCATTCGCTTCATCTATCTTTCTCTAATTCACTGTTCTTGGAGATATCAATATTAATCAATTCAAGGTGTCTCTCCTTATAGATTTCAATGCATATCTGTTGAACTCTCGTAGCATTTCTTTTTATACCTGTATTTGCAGCTAGCGATTAGAGAAATTTTTTTATTGCATCTCTGATAGTTTTGGAAGTGAATCAGATGTACTTGACCTTATATATATATATATATATATATATATATATATATATATATATATATATATATATATATATATATATATATATATATATATATATATATAAGTGTGTGTGTGTGTGTGTGAGTGGTGAAAAAATTTTAATAGGATAAATTGCGTAAGTGTCAAAAGTGGCATAGTAATAGCTGTGAAGAAGAGAAAAAAAGTTAATTAAAATGTTTAATTAGGGAAGTTTGTATGTTAGTGTATTCAAACGGTTTGTAATATCCTATTTCTTTTGAAAGTTTAATACTCGTATATAATTTGATAGACTCCAAGGGTGAAACTCCAACATGGGGGTTTAGGGGACGCCGAGCTCTCTCTCTCTCTCTCTCTCTCTCTCTCATTTGTTAAAAGATGACGCGAGCTTTTATAAGGAAGAGTCAAGCTCAGGTTGTTTAAGTAGTTTAGGGTCGATATCGACGGTACATGGAAGTGCCAAAAGATCTGTTTTTACATTTTATTTGTAATATCATTTGTTTTATAATTAATAATATTAAAAACAAAAAAAGGATTAAATATAATCGAAAGTCATTTAAATCTTCCAAAATATTAAAGTAAACACTTTATTTTGTCTTGATACCAGATGATAACTAGCAATTTTTCATTGTAATATGTTAATAAACTTGTCAAAAAAGAACCGTCAATTATGATTAATGCATATCCATATCAGTATTCTATATATATATATATATATATATATATATATATATATATATATATATATATATATATATATATACATATATATATATATATATATATATATATATATATATATATATATATACATATATATATATATATAACTTTCAACTTGGCCAATGAAGTATATTTTTTGTTTTTATCACCTGTCTTCCACTAATATTTTCCCCTTTTTCTTGAACGAGTTTCTGGTATTTAAAAGTTCAGACCTTTTTATGAACTTACTCTTTCCCTTGTTAAAATGTTTTGTCTCTTACCTCGATCTCCCGTTTATGTTAAAAGCCTAATTTTAGATTCATTATTTTCTTAAAAAAGGGGTCCGTGTATCATCTCTTTAACTGTCGTCCTGTAAGCTCTTGACCTCTGCAAGTTCCAAATTTTCGATCTTATAAATTCGAAGGTTTAAAAATATCTTCATTATTCAAGTCTTATCTAAGATCGTCAGTGGATGTTTTTGTAAAGAGGGTCCGAAGACAACATTCTTTTCTTTCTTTCTCAGTGTTAATCCTCTAATCTATTATCTTTGATTGAATCTATTGTCATACAGCTTGAAATGGATAAAAAGTTATCAAAATATTCTTTTCATAGCTTTTGGTTTATAAAACTCTCATTTTCAGTACTTTCACAATCCTCTTTAACTTTACCTCTTATTTCCTTTCTGGTCATTCATTAACAACTGTTGTAAACGAATATATCACATCCCTTATTATTACAATAGTGTATTCATCAAGGTTCTAGTCCATTTTAAGATCTCTTTCTACTGTTTATTTATAATTCATTAAATTAAAATTAAAGATATTATAATGTTCAACTTTGAAATCATTGCTAACTCTGACTTTCAAACTGTAATAAAAATGTAAATAATGTTTTTGGAGCTCTGTTCTTTTCACCATTAGATTGGTCTTTAATAGGTCTATAAAATGAATTTAATGAAAGTTCCGAGAAATTTCCCATTGTGTTTCAAAATTGTTCTTTAAAATTTAAAATAAAAAACTGTAATGTACAATTCTGTAAATCCTGTTACCACTGTAATAAATAGGTAACTAATGGGTTTGGAGTTCTGTTCTTTTCACCATTCAATTATTCTTTTATAGTTCTATAGAGGTGATTTAACCTTTTCGTTGCATGGCTTGAACATTGTTAGTAATCTAAAGGTTTCATCACATTCGAAGCACTAACATTGTTATTAAAAAAGTAATGTTAAATTTTGAATGGCTTATAAAATTTAAAAAAAAAAACAAATAGAGCAAAACTCTCATAATGAAACTTTTAGAGCTTTCTAAAATCGTTATTTCGCAATTGGTATCGTAAAAAATCGAATGGAGTATTAAGAAAGTTAGCCATAAATTTAAAAAATAACTCCATCATATTCAATGATTTCCTTCTCTCTCTCTCTCTCTCTCTCTCTCTCTCTCTCTCTCTCTCTCTCTCTCTCTCTCTCTCTCTCTTCTTTCTATATATAATATATATATATATATATATATATATATATATATATATATATATATATATATATATATATATATATATATATATATATATATATATATATATATATATATATATATATATATATATATATATATATATATATATATATATATATATATATATATATATATATATATATATATATATATATATATATATATATATGATATATATATATATATATATATATATATATATATATATATATATATATATATATATATATATATATATATATATATATATATATATATATATATATATATATATATATATATATATATATATATATATATATATATATATATATATATATATATATATATATATATATATGCGTGTGTGTGTGTGTGTGTGTGTGTGTGTGTAACATAAATTTAAATATTATGTATGCATATAAATGTGTACTGATACCCCCTTTCCAATTATTTTTTCTCAAATAAAGAAAAACAATTAAAGTTATCCTAAAATAGAGTATATTTAATGAAAGTTGCGAGTAATTTCCATTTGGGTTTCAAAATTGTTTTCTAAAATTAAAAAAAAAACTGTAATGTACAATTCTGTAAATCATTGTCACCATTGACTTTGCAACTGTAATGAATACGTAACTAATGAGTTTGGAGTTCTGTTCTTTTCACCATTTAACATTTCATTTACAATTCTATAGGTAAATAATGGGTATGGAGCTCTGGTCGTATATCTATGCATATAAATGTGAACTAACACCACCTTTCCAATTATGTTTATCAAATAAAGGAAAAAAAGTTAAAATTAATCTAAAAATATTGAAATTTAATAACTAAAAACTAAATAACATTTGGCAAGTCTAATAAGAACTTAAAAAATATAATAAAATATTATAATAATTAAAAAAAATTTCTATATATATATATATATATATATATATATATATATATATATATATATATATATATATATATATATATATATATATATATATATATATATATATATATATATATATATATATATATATATATATATATATATATAGAATGGTCTTTTATATTTCTGTAAAGATGGTTTAATGGAAGTTCCTAGAAATTTCTCTTTGATGTTCAAAATTGTTCTTTAAAATTAAAAAAATTGTAATGTACAATTCTGTAAGTTATTGTTACCACCGACTTTGCAACTGTAATAAATAGGTAACTAATGGGTTTGGAACTCTGTTCTTTTCGCTATTCAGTTTCACGATTCAACTGTTTTTTTTTTTTAAAGTTCTATTGAGGTGATATAATCCTTACCGCTACGTGGCATGAACATTGTTAGTGATCTAAAGTTTCGTCACACACGAAGCACTAACATTGTTAGTAAAAAATAATGTTAAATTTTGAATGGCCTTTAGCAATGAAAGGAAAAGAAGTATAGAAAAATTGTGAAAATATAACTTTTAGATCTATCTAAGGTCTTTCTCTTTAAGTTGTTTTCGTAAAAATCGAATGGGTATTAAGAAAGTTAGCCATAAATTTAAAAAATAACTCGCTCACATTCAATGATTCCCACTCTCTCTCTCTCTCTCTCTCTCTCTCTCTAATCTATATATATATATATATATATATATATATATATATATATATATATATATATATATATATATAATATATATATATATATATATATATATATATATATATATATAGTGTATTTGTAATATATATATTAAATATTATGTACGCATATAAATGTGTACTGACACCACCTCTCCAATTATTTTTTCTCGAAAAAAGAAGAAATATGAAAGTTATCCTAAAATAATATAATTTAATAATTAAAAACTAAATTACAGTTGGTAACTCTAATAAAAACTTAAAAAAATATAAATAAATATATTATAATTAAAAAATCAATGAAGGTTTTCGTCCAACTCTGTAAGAAAAGTACCGCAGCTAAAGGGTTAATGAAAGTTCCGAGAAATTTCCCTTTGGTTTGAAAATTGTTCTTTAAATACGAAATGAGCAAATGGAAACGAGAATCAAATATTTGGAAAGCTTAACAAACCTTTAGTTCTCAAAGCATTCAAAATAATAATAATAATAATAATCTCTCACCCACCATACTCCTGTAGGTGCTAGCACCTGTCAGCTGTCTCAAACAAGACTTGAGTTTCTTGAGCAAGGCAATCAGTTGGTGGCTTGCTAGGCCTATCCCTATATAATAATAATAATAATAATAATAATAATAATAATAATAATAATAATAATAATAATAATAATAATAATAATAAGGTATTACCTAGTATTTTCACTATCATGAAGTTTTTTCATACCCATTTATTTCACCACATTATTGTAATATGTAGTTCTTACTCTTTTAACACATTTTTGCAACATTTATATAAGCCAATGGTCAATTTATTAGAACAATAGTTAATTAAAATCTTTTATGATGCTAAAATTAAAATTAGATTTAATTTTCATTATATTTTTTATACAATTTTAAAGTTTTATATTTTTCGTATATATACAATGGTTAACTATTTACATATTATTTATCTGCATATAAAATAAGCCTTTTCAAAAGCGTCTTTGAATTCCGCCCACCATCCATTAAAACTTCTGTCGACCGCAAAAGTTCTTTGCTTTTAAATTTGTGTCTTGAAAAGGACTTAAAAAGAAACTTTACAACAGATGTTTCTTGTTTTTCTACATCAAAGTT
>SEYY01006954.1:12500-17500 GCA_009176605.1 Armadillidium nasatum | reverse complement strand
TAACAAAAATATATATAATATATATATATATATATATATATATATATATATATATATATATATATAATATATATATATATTATAATTATATATATAATATTATAATAATAATAATAATAATATAATAATAATAATAATAATAATAATAATAATAATAATAATTAATCTGTCATTTTTTGACAGAAAAAAGCAACACTTTTTACGCAATTTTGGAAGGTTTTATTCACAGTGCGACAATGGTATGGATTAACTAACTCACGTGCTTGAGAACATTGATTCGATCCCTTATTTTGATTTTATAGCAAGAAACTTCCTGGATACATTTCCCTCCTAAAATAGAGCAATATCCGTGAGGTATAAATCCCAATTATTCTAAACCAGAATCCGTTTTTTTGTTGCCATGGTAACGGCTTCATGATTACCTTTTAATATCGGTTTTGGAAATGATATATATATATATATATATATATATATATAATATATATATATATATATATATATATATATATATATATATATATATATATATATATATATATATATATATATATATATATGAATTTAGAACCGAGAACTATCTTTTCCAATATTAAGTGGAAATTTAAGTTTTATATATCAGTTTTCAGTACATTATTTAAACACTCCATTTAGGTACCCCTCTAGAAACATTTTAGTTGTGATATTTAAGCAATTTACACTAAATACTTTTAAAAATGTTTGCCAAAATGTTGGTGTTAAAATACCAAACATTTAATAATATATTTTAAGGAATAAAAATACTTAATTTATATTATTAATTAAGTGAAATAATAATTATAAATATGTTAAATATTGATAAATTACGGAAAATGAAAATAAAATATTGTGAAGTCAAGAAATAATGTTTTATAAATATAATGTATTTTTATAAAATTAATAAACTATAATATATTTTATGATCCTTTTTTAAAAGAGGCTCCGTAGCTCAGTCGATCGAGTACTCGCTTAGCATGCGAGAGACCAGGGATCGAGGCCGGGTTTCAGTAGAGCAGTTTTGGCTTAGCTTCACCCATTTATGTGTAATCAGTACACCAGCGGAGTGCTTGCTGCTGAATGGAATCAAAATTCGGCATCAGCGATAGGGCTGTCCAGCCAGTGGATGTTTGCCGTCGGCCCGTGAAACCCTTCGTTCATGCTCGAATGAATCTACTGACAAGGCTAAGAAACACCATTTCTCTGGGTCGCGATATATTAATATATATATATATATATATATATATATATATATATATATATATATATATATATATATATATATATATATATATATATATATATATATATATATATATTATATATATTATATATATATATATTTATATATATATATATATATATATATATATATATATATATATATATATAATATATATATATATATATATATATATATATATATATATATATATATATATATATATATATATATATATATATAATATATATTATATATATATATATTATAAATTACTTACAGAGTAATAAAGATCATTATTGGAACATCTTGAACGAATTTATGCCACAGTTTTATTTCCATTTCTTTTTTTTATATATGCAAGCTTTCTGCTTCAATATATTAAGAATTACTTATATTAAAAAAATACGAAGCTGTCTTGGAGTGAGCTAATACAGAGAATTGGAAGCGCTTTCTGAATTTTTAATGTTTCTCTCTCTCTCATCTCTCTCTCTCTCTCTCTATATATATATATATATATATATATATATATATATATATATATATATATATATATATATATATATATATATATATATAATATATATATAGTTTATATATATATAATATATATAATATCCTAATAAGACCAGAAGATATAAACAAGAAATGGATATTTTACCGAACTGCTAAATGTAGATGAAAGAGTTGAGGAGAGAGAGAGAGAGAGGACCGGGTGGAGTAGCATTGTTGGGCAGAGGAGATTACAAAAAAAAATTTGGAGAAGGCTTTGAAGAAAATGAAAACAACAAATCTCCAGGTGAAGATGATATGACTACAGAACTAATAAAAGGAGGAGAAGGACCAAAATATCGAGATCCTGAGGTTGCCTTAGATGTTGGAGAGAAAGCAAAGTGGAAAAAGATGGAAGAAATCAGTAATTATACCTATATACAAGAGCAAAGGAGATATAGGAGAACGTGAAAATGACATGGAAATCTCCATAACGATCAATTTGGCGATGGTTTATAAAAAGAACACTGGAAATTTGTTTAAGGTTAGTGGTAGAGTACCAGTTTGGAAAGAACCAATATGGTTACCAAAGAAATAGGAGTACCATGGATCTTATGTTCGCATAAGAATGTTAGAAGGAAAATATATGTTAAAACAAGATGTTCCTTGCTTTCATTGGTCATAATTCGATTCCAAGAGGAAAACTATGGAGCAATTTTGAGAGAGTCTATGGGATGAGAGGAAGGCTGAAGAAAACTCTGGAGAGTGTCTATGTAAGCGATGAATTTAAGAACAAAATTGGATATGAGAACAAAGGATGGTTTTGTGTAACAACTAGATTAAAGCAGGAAAGCATATTGTCGCCGATATTGTTTGTGGCATACTTGGACGTGATGATAACACGTGAGAGAAGTTCGAGAACTTTACGGAGATATTATAGCTTACGTGGATGTTCTGGCGTGTTGGAGTAAAGATGGAAATAAACTGAGAGAAGTGATAATATGTTTTCCAAATAAATTAGGGAAACAAAGATAATGATAGTGATTCTTGAGGAAAAACAAAAGATCAGAAAAAGAAAATAAAAAATATGGAAAGGATATAATATTACTGTCAAATATTTGGGGAGGTGAGAGGAAATTTGCACAAGTAGCAAGTAGAATAAAATAATTTGGCAGAGTGGTTAAAGAGATGTATTCTGTCTTAAAAATCAGAAAGATGGTAGTGGAAGTGAAGAAAATCATCTTTGAGGGAGTTCTCACGCTATTGCTGTTTACGGAGAGGTGACCTGGAGTATGACGAGAACGGTACAATAGAATAAAGACTGCGGAAATGAATTAACTATCTAAGGTCTATTGCATGAAGGATCAGAACGGATAGAGTGAGAAACAAGAGAATCAAAAAATATGTAGAACTATGATAAATAAAATAGATGAAACAAGGTTGAGATGGCAGGGACATGTGGAGAGAATACAGGAGGGAATAGTGGAGAAAAGATGCGAGTGGAGGTCAAAGTGCATTAGGCCAAGAGGAAGACTCAGGAAAGAGATGGAGGGACTCGTGGGGGACTCACTAAGAAGACATCAGATGACTCAGATAAGAAAGAGCTTTGATGTATGATCGTATTCTAAAAGACAGGGAAAGATGGAGAACAATGCTGACCACACTGAAAAGCTGACAAACCTTCTCCGGGAGTAGATGTAAGGTAATATATATATATATATATATATATATATATATATATATATATATATATATATATATATATATATATATATATATATATATTATATATATATATATATATATATTTGTAGTATTCGCTCAATGGGAGTCAAGGGGCTTTCATTAGCATCCTTCATACCTATATGAGAAATGACTGTTGGAGGTTTTCACGTGACTAACATCCACAGTCAACAAATAAGACCAATAAATAAAGATGCTTCGATATACCAAAGACGAACACTATAGTGATCCGAATTATGTTAGAAAGATCTATTTCTATTTCAATCACTTAATTTATTAAAAAGACCCTGAATCAAACATTTCTTTTGTTTGATTTTTAGCACTTTTAATAAATGCTCAACAAAAAAATAAATACATTTAAGCTTGCCAAGATAAAAATTTAATTTCATATAAGAGACTCTTCTCTGACATCAAAGCTGATCGACATCTTTCGTCTTTTTTTTCATCTTTTTTGAACAAATGCAATTTTTATTTTTTTATTTTTTTTTTACAGGACGCCACCACTCACGGGCAGAGCCCTTTTCAAGGAGGGGGCACACACATAGGGACAAAACACATGCAAAGGCGCACAGCCCTCAGGTGGGCGCAGACGGAAGCCTTGAAGAGTGGAAGATTAAATACAGGAGGAAAAATAGAAGATGGTAGAGAATTCCACAGAATAGAGGTGGCTGGAAAGAAGGAGGTACCACAACGGGCTAGCCTGGGATTTCCTACTTCCACACAAAATTGGTGCGAAAGCAGGGCACCCCTTGTGCAACGAGGACGACGCAACGGTGAAGGAATGCGAGAGGCCAATTCCCTCGAGCACCTGCCATTGTAGTACCTGTAGAAAAGAGATAGCGCGCCAACGTCACGTCGCAGAGACAGAGGGTCAAGAGAGTTTGAAAGTAGGGGACAGTTTATTAATCTTTTAGCTTTTGACTCAACCCTATCCAGAAGAGAGGAGGAGCCGGAGCCCCCCCAAATGTGAGAACAGTACTCCATACAAGGGACGAATAAGACCCTTATATATTTGGAGTAACTGCTCAGAAGAAAAAAATTCTCGCAATCTGAACAGAACTCCCAGCTTTTTAGAGGCCGCTTTAGCAACCATTGTGATATGTGGTTTCCAAGACAGTTTATTGTTTATGTTTAGACCAAGAATGTTAATGTTATTTACAGGTGAGACGGGAGAGCCATCGAAGAGGATAGGAAAGTTAGGAGGTGTTTTTGAGAGGGAGATGTGAAGAAGTTGAGTTTTTAAAGAGTTGAATTTCACAAGGTTGCTTTGACCCACCGGGAAATCCCATCCAGATCGGCAAGAATAGAATCGGAAAGTTGAAGACGAGAAGCAACTCTAGAAGCAAAAGAGGGAGCAGATTTGAAATGAGTAGAAGAATGCAGAGTTGAGTCATCAGCATAAGAGTGAACAGAGTTAGAAGTGCAGTTGAGAAGATCGTTAATGAAAAGTAAGAATAAGGTTGGAGATAAAACAGAACCCTGAGGAACACCACAGTTGACAGAAAAGGAGGAAGAGGTCGCTCCATCTACA
>SEYY01006954.1:2500-10000 GCA_009176605.1 Armadillidium nasatum | reverse complement strand
TATATATATATATATATATATATATATATATATATATATATACTATATATATATATAATATATATATATATATATATATATGTGTGTGTGTGTGTGTGTGTGTGTGTGTGTGTGTATGTAAGTAATTGCAGATTGGAAGCTACTCGAAACTACAAAAATAAAAAATAAAAATTACTAAATGACAATTTTTTAATCCTTGATAATAAATTTTTATTCAGAAGTGAAAGATTTCTATCGTTTTCTCCTAAAAATAATAATAAAGAATTAGTTTATAAATTTTTTAAAAAATTACTTTGAATGCTAAAAATGTTTTATAATAGAAGCTTTTTAACACAATTATACAGATTTTTAACACAATATGCAGATTTCTCTCTCTCTCTCTCTCTCTCTCTCTCTCTCTCTCTCTCTCTCTCTCTCTCTCTCTCTCTCTCTCTCTCTCTCTCTCTCTCTCTCTCTACCGTTTGTGTAACGTTAGATATTGGACAAAAAAATTACTGAAAACATCTTAGGTGTGAAATCTATTGCTAATCACATTTTTTTTAATAAAACAAAAATTTTTCGATAACTTCGGAAATTTTATTTGATTTTTAAAGTACGAGAAATTATAATTCTGAATCTTGATTAGGAATTGCTGAATCACACCATTTTTGAGAAACGTAAAGGTGTTCACAATCCCAATTTCACCTTTAAAATTTATTATAACTTGGTTGTATATATTTCTGTTCTGCTATATGAATTAACAAAATTTTGTGATTAACAATTAATTCTTTAGGTATTGAATAACATGAAATATATATATATATATATATATATATATATATATATATATATATATATATATATTATATATATATATATATATATATATATATATATATATATTATATATATATAAAATAATATTTATTTCCACGCTCTCTTTTTCTTTTATACATCTGCAGACGCCTCTCGTTGGAGGCTTCAGGAGTAGTCATCTAACATCTCGTTCGATTTTCCAGTATATGGTTTTTCTGTCTTAGAAATGTCTCTCCATATTCTTTCCAAACTGCGTCGGATTAACTGGAAAGAAATCCAGGTGTGAATTTTTAAGGACATAAATAAATATAAATAAAACTCCTCCAAGATTTCCTCAAAGTAGTTATTCGTATGATATTGAGAGAGTTTGTCCATATCATTTCAACTGAATCTCAGGAAAAAGTCTCCCACATTTTAGTGTCTTGTGAGAGTTGGAATTCTTCCAATAATTGTTTTTATTATATAATAAAAAACACTAGTTAGTTCCCAATTCAAAATCATTAGCAATTCCTGATTCACTTTTCCCATAAAACTATATGTTCCACTTTTCCCTCAAGAATATTCCATTGTTGAAGACAAGAATCAAGTACTGTAATTTCGTTAATGGAAGATCCAAGATATGAGCAAACTCGTTCAATCTGGACTGATTCACGAACTGAGTCTTCTCCGTATTAATTGAACTTGAATAACCCGGATGCCCATAACCGAGTTCTGTATTAGGTGAAAAGTCTTCTCAATGCATTTCTTGCTCTGATTCTTCGGTAAAATTCAAAGGTAGTTCCGGTAGTAACGTAAATTCATCATGGGGAACTGGTCGTCATGCGGTTGGGCAATTTAAGTAGTAGATATTTTCTTTTGATTTTGTTGTAAAGTCTTTGATGTCTCTTCATGCAGTAGAAATCATTGACATGATTTTGGGACTCTCACCAGACCATGGGGGCTCTAAAGAGCATCAATTTGTGGGTGCCTTTAAACCAACACATAAGTGAACCTAAGCATGTATTGAACAATTTAGAAACCATGATTTTTTCTTCATCTCCCCTCTTAAGATCAAAATAAAAAAGACATGCTTTTCTCACTATTTGTGCTATTAATTTTTTTTTTAACTTTTATGGTATTTTCTCGGCAAGTTTAACAGAATTTTATACTCATGACATGCACTACGCACGAAAACTACTAGACAAACTGACAGTGCGTACGTAAACTAATCGGTGAAAGCCTTTGCAGACGCCACGATCAATCACTATAAACTACTTTGCATACACGTCGATGATGAGTCACTTGAATTTACTTAATCTACCTAGCATCTTAAATTATGCTGACAAGGCATTCTATAACACGCTAACGTTTTGTTTTACATATGAGTATCAAAGCATATTAAATATCTAAATTTTCGGCAAAATCTAAAGTTTTATCATGAAAAATATTATTCTCTTAAAAATTGATGGGTGTAGCGTATGTATTATTCAATACACTAAACAATACATAAAGAAACGACTGTGTTTTTAGCAGCAAATTTTTATACAGAACTGTTTTATAAACAAGATAGATCGATCGTTCTTCCTTTTTAACAGTATTCTCAATAATAGGAAGCGATCCTATAAGTAAATTTGCATTTAAATTTCATCTATTCACAGTTACTGATATTTTCGTTGACATATTTAGTTATATTTCTGATAAATCCTGTTAAAGCCAATTGTTTTATTTTATTTTATTTATTTATTTTTAATTTATTTGTTCATTTATTATTTACTTATTTTTTTGAGAATGAGATATAGCCATATAATTAATATTATCAGTTTCGATAAATAGCAGCACGGATTATTTTTACTAACACTACACTAATATATCAATACTAGCAAAATCGGTTATACGCTCACTCGTCGGGAAATCACTTCAAAATCATTATTAATATTATTATTATTATTATTATTATTATTATTATTATTATTATTATTATTATTATTATTATTATTATTATTATTATTATTATTATTATTATTATTATTATTATTATTATTTTATTTATTTATTATTATATTATTATTATTATTATTTTATTTATTATTATATATTATTATTATTATTATTATTTTTGTTTATTTTATTATTATTATTATTATTATTATTATAGACATTAAATTAAGGGTAATATTCAAATAGAAACGTCCCTAAGAATAATTTTAATAGCAGTAGCATCATATTATTTATACCACGTAAATTTCACACCACTAAATAGAAGTCCATTAATATTAGAATACAAATTATTGTATTCCCTCCTAAGCTCTCATTTAAGGTATTTCAATTTAGGAAAATGGATGTTCATATACTCTGAAACCTTAATTGCCATACTAAAGAAAATTATCTGTACCTTAAATGGTTAACAAAATCCCATAAGGAATCCCTTCCATAATTTCAATGTAATTAACTTAAGTGATATTCACATTTTAATGCTGAAAAGGCCATTATTAAAATGAAGTTCTGAAAAATTGCTTTAGAATTGATAAATGACAGGAAGAAAATCTTCTTTTATTTTTCTATTATTTTAGACAGTGAAAGATCGTGTAAGACAAGTTAGAAGAGAGATTAAAAAAGGAAGCTCTTAATTATATGAGAATATGAAGAAAAAATATGCAATGTAATTATATTTAAAAATTATGAGGTAAAAATCAAAACAGAGTTGGATCTTTCAAATTATATTACTCCAATTTATATTTTCCTTTTTTAAAAAATCATCAAATAGCTATTAATAATTAAGTTGAACTTATTATTATTATTATTTGTATTATTATTATTATTATTATTATTATTATTATTATTATTATTATTATTATTATTATTATTATTATATATTATTATTATTTTTTTTTTTTTTTTTTTTTTTTTTTTTTTTTTTTTTTTTTTTTTTTTTTTTTTTATTTTATTTTATTATTTTTATTATTATTAGATTATTATTATTATTATTATTAATTATTATTATTATTATTATTATTATTATATTATTATTATTATTATTATTATTATTATTATTTATTATTTATCTAATTAAATATTCCGTTCATTTCTATTTGTAAGCATTGGCGACCTATATTAAGTTGCTTACCAAATATTATATATATATATAGTAATATTTATTAATATATATATATATATTATATTATACATATATATTATATATAAATATATTATATATTATATTTAAATAAATAAAATTAAATTACTTATATATTTTCAATTTAAATGCCGAAAGTATATTGCATCGAAAGATGTGTTGCTTCACAAATATTTTTTAATAATTTTATTAAATTTTTTTAAATAATAATAATAATAATAAAGCTCATATGCGGCCTACGGATACGCATATGTGCTTTATATTATATTATTATTATTATTATTATTATTATTATTATTATTATTATTTATTTTATTTGATTATTAAATGCGTACAACGATTCATTTCCAACAAAAACTAAACAATTGGGGCCAAAAAGATCTCAAAACCCTTGGATGACACCTGGTTTAAAAAATTCGATAAATCAGAAACAAACTCTACTCCAATTATATGAAGGAATTATATAATTTCAATTATATAATAATTTTAATAAACAATTAAAAATTGTCGTAAAGAAAGAGAAAAAGAAATATTACTTTAATAAATTTAATGACGTTCAGAAGGGATAAAAAAAATCATGGGGTCTAATTAACAGCTTAATCAACATAAATAACTCAGGAATCAATAATAGAAACTCACTATATATAAATGATACAGTAAAATAATAACAAACAAAAAAGAAAGTACCGACGAACTTGATAATCACTTCGTAAACACTGGTAAACAAATCATATTTGAAACCTTTTTAGTTTTTAGTACACTGCGGTGCGAGAATATTTCAGTCTCAGAGGTTAAAACGGTAATTGCGAATTTAAAAAATAAAACATGTGGCATCCTCAAACTCATTGCCGATAAAATTTCTTTCCCATTAGAAGACCTATTTAATATTTCTTTTTGCACGGGTATATTCCCACATGTTTTTAATTTCACAATTGTAACACCGATTCACAAAAAGGGTGATGGATCCATACCTATGAATTACAGACGGATTTTCAATTACACATACTATTAATAAAATATTTAACAAATTAATATTAATGCAACTAATTAAATACCTTAATTCATATAATTTCCTTAACGATTTTCAGTTTGGCTACAGGAAGGATAGATCAACATTTGATGCTCTCGTGTGTCTGACTGAAAAAAATATGTGAAAACATGGAACGAAAAGATTCATCTGTGCTATTATTACTGGATTTTACTAAAGCCTTTGATTCAATTAGCCATGATATCATTTGAAGATGAATATGATGGGCATTGAAGGAATCCCATTGCGATAATTTAGGTCTTACCTAACTGAAAGAACTCAGTATGTAAAATTGGGGGACGTTCACTCTTATACATTACTAATAACTAGTGGCATTCCCCAAGGGTCTATTTTGGGTCCATTATTATTTACCCTATATACAAATGATTTGTTCAACTCACACGACTCTTTTTTTCCTTTTCCCTTTGCAGAAGATAAATCGATATTAATAAACAATAAAAATCCCGACACACTCTCACAAAAAGCCGGGCTTACTTTAAATAGAATAGTGACTCGGATAATTTCAAATAAAATTTTATTAAATATACAAAAAACTTCCTATCTTAAGATCGGCAAAGAAAAGTATAAAGAACTTAAACGGAGTGGGATTACAATCAGCCTCAAATGCAAAAATACTAGGAGTAATATTTGACGACAAATTAACATTTAAAGAATACATTAATCATTTAGTAAACAAGTTAGCGAAATATATGTATATCCTAACCAAATCCATTCCCTTATATATATTATATTGCTAGACACTCAGTTGTCAACACTTTTTATTATTCAAAATCGCTTCATTCGTTAATTAAATGCTAGCCATCTCTATAAACATACTCAACCATTATTTAAAAAACTTAAAAGCTTTCAGTTTTATCACTTACTAAAGCTACCTCTTTTAAAAGAACAACACAAAAAATTAAATTTTAACGCCTGCAATTTCTTGATATCTAATTTTCATAACAATCATATTCGAAGAGATATAAATCTAAGAAATAACTTACATAGAAACAATCCATTCTATAGATTAGAAAAGGCTAGACAATCAGTCAGCTATAAGTCAGGGAAGCTTTTTAATGAACTGCCAATAGTTTGAAAGCTTTTACACACAAAATCAAAAACTATTATCTCAATCAGTATTAATTATCCTTGTATCGGTTATTATTATTATTATTATTATTATTATTATTATTATTATTATTATTATTATTATTATTATTATTATTATTATTATTATTATTATTTTTATTATTATTATTAATAATATTATTATTATTACTGATATTTTTAGAACATTGTTATTCTTAGTATTGTTACTTTTATTATTTGATTATTATTATTATTATTATTATTATTATTATTATTATTATTATTATTATTATTATTATTATTAAAAATTACTCTTCTTCCTTCGTTTTAATTATTTCCCTTCCATTTTAACATTGGTACCAATATTTAAACTACATTCCTTGGGAACATGATGCTCATTAACTATGCATACAGTGGTTAACCAGAAGGATTAACCTTGACGCACCCATTGTGGTTCTTTTATTCTTTTATTTATTATTTCTTTATATATTTTAATATAAGAAATTATTTTATTATTATTTTATTATATTTATTTATTATTATTATTATTATTATTATTATTATTATTATTATTATTATTATTATTATATTTTTGTTGTAGATATTCCTATAATACAAGTGATATTTCTCTAACAGTAATACTGTAGTTATTACTACTGGAGATGATGATGATTTTTTTTATTATTTATTTTATTATATTATTATTATTATTATTATTATTATTATTATAATTATTATTATTATTTATTTTATTATTATTATTATTATTATTATTATTATTATTATTTCATTGTTATTGTTGTTATTGTTATTGTTAATTAATGTGATTATTATTATTATTATTATTATTATTATTATTATTATTATTTTATTATTATTATTATTATTATTATTATTATTATTATTATTATTTATTATTATTATTATTATTCTCATATCTTCTACTATATTACTATTTCTGAAATTAGTTTTAGTATCAATACTAAAATATTATTATTATTAAAATAAAAACTTTAAAAAAAAAAAAAAAATATTTTAATTTTTTTATTTTTACTATTGTTATTTTTATCTATCTTATTCTACTTATTACTATCATTAGTTTTGGACTCAAAGAACTAATACCCCCTCCCAGAAATTCTTTTAGTAATGTATGAATACATATTAAGAATACGATGATTTGTTTGAATGAATTTTGTAGATGAAAAATGAATAAAGAATAAAGATAAAAATTAAAGATTATCAATATTTCTGAAAATTTTTGCATGGTTTGACATTTTTTTGGTTAGTATTAGTTTTGTTATAATCATTATTATTATTGTTATTTTACTATTTTTTGTTTCATCATTATTAGTATTACAATTATTGCTTGTTATATTGTATGCACCATATTTGAATTTTATTTGTTATTGAATAAATTGAAGAGCTATTTATAGACTAAACTTTGGAGCTCAAGAGAAACCAATGAAGTCCCTTTTCA
>SEYY01006953.1:2500-45000 GCA_009176605.1 Armadillidium nasatum | reverse complement strand
ATATATATATATATATATATATATATATATATATATATATATATATATATATATTATATAATTGGCTGAAATCTTTTCCGTTCCTCAGAGAAGTCTTTAATTTTAATTCTCTCTTTCTCTCTCTCACTCACTCTCTTTCTCTCTCTCCTGACAAGTCCTTTGAAATCTCAGACTTTGCTACAGAAACAATTATTCTCTGCCGCTTCGTTCATTTTCATCAGTCTATCTTTGAGGGAAGACATTACTTCCTCCGGAGAGAATTACCTGGCTAATGGGTTTGATAATAAGGTATAATATTTTGCACACAATCTCTGAAACTATTATTTTAACGTAAATTTATTAGGAATTAAAACAAAAAAGGTTTAGAAATATTCTATTGTTTAAGAGAAAGTTTAAAAAATCAATATTTTGCTAGTGGCAATAGCGAGTTTATTATCATTTTAATGCTTATGACTCTACATAAATTTAATTTACGAACAAGCCTCTCTCTCTCTCTTTCCTTTCTCTCCCACTCACTCTCTCTCACACACACACAGAAGATATATTAAATAAATTTCGGGTTACTAACTTTTCCTGAGAGACTGATCAGTTTCTTATAATTTCGTTTTGTCTCATTATATTCTATATATATATATAATATATATATATATATATATATATTATATATATATATATATATATATATATATAATATATATATATATATATATATATATATATATATATATATATATATATATATATATAATATATATATATATATATATATATATATATATATTATATATATATATATATATATATATATATATATATATATATATATATATATATATATATATATATTTAGAACTGTCGTTTACAAATGCAATTACTTTAGCTTAACTTGAAAAATGTCTTTGAAAAAGTAAAAGGTCTATATATATATATATATATATATATATATATATATATATATATATATAATATATATATATATATATATATATATAATATATATATTATATATATATATATATATATATATATATATATGTATATATATATATATATATATGGTCAGACCTTACATTAGCGGCCATGCATAACTCAGAAATTACTAACCGTACATTAAAAAGGATTATATTTTTGAAATCCTTGGGTCATTTCCAGTAAGAAAAGTATAAAAAATTGTTTAAAAATTTAAAAAAAAAAAAATATGTTAAAAAATGTACGACAACGTGCAAATTAAAATCTTTCGATTGTAAGAAATTTGTGTCAGTTCGCTTTTAGACACGATGCGGGGAGGTTATCGTTAAATGAACCACTTAAATATTTCAAAAACAGAAACATGTCTAATGGGGGGCTCTGCCCCCTGTACCCCCCGACCCGTGAGTGATGATGATATTGTAGACTACTTTTCCTTAAGACGATTTCGGGTATTTCCCAATTTCTAAAAATTTTTAAAAAAATGACATTGCCAGGCGCACGATTCTCACGAGGCTTATAAAGAGGTAAAATTTATTTATGTAATAAAGGTTTATTATAAGAATTTATTTTTTAGTTCCCAATTTTTCTTACCTAAAATTCAATAAGGATTTCAAAAATATAATCATTTTTAATGTAAGATTAATACTTTTTGAGTTATGCATGGCCGCTAGCATATATATATGGTCAGACTTCGGATTAGCCTACATCAATATCTCAAAAACTACAGAACGTAGGTAAAAAAGGATTACCTTTTTAGAATCCTTGTCGAATTTCAGTTAGGAAAAGTATAAAATGTTTGAAAAAAAAAATTAAGAAAAAAAAAATAATGGTCTTGTACGACAACTGATGACGTAACAAACTTAAATTCGGTATTATACCGAACAAATGTCTACGGGGGGCTCTGCCCTCCGACCCGTGAGTGATGATACTGTCCACTACTTTTCCTGTCGACGAATTGGGGTATTTCCCATTTTTTAAAATTTCGAGAAAATTGAAAAAAAAACTGACCTTGCCAAGCGTACGATTCTCGCGAGAGATAAAATTAAGTAAATTTTACTTATATAAACTTTATTATAAGAATTTATTTTTTATTTCCCAATTTTTCTTACCTAAATTTTTACAAGGATTCGGAAAATATTTCTTTTTTGCGTCAGTTTTGTAGTTTTGAGATATTGATGTAGGCTAATCCGAAAGTCTGGCGCATATCTATATATATATATATATATATATATATATATATATATATATTATATTATATATATATATATATATATATATATATATATATATATATATATATATATATATATATATATATATATATATATATATATATATATATATATATATATAAATATATATATATATATATATATATATATATATATATATATATATATATATATATATATATATATATATATATATATATATATATATAATATATATATATATATATATATATATATATATATATATATATATATATATATATATATATATATATATATATATATATATATATATATATATATATATATATATATAATATATATATATATATATATATATATATATATATATATATATATATATATATATATATATATATATATATATAATATATATTATATATATATATATATTATATATATATATATATATATATATATATATATATAATATATATATATATATATATATATATATATATATATATATATATATATTATATATATATATATATATATATATATATATATATAATATATAATATATATTATATATATATATATATATATTAGCTTCATTTTGCGTAATTTTAAGGTGGCAAAGTAGAAACATTTTTTATTCCGAAATTAAGGCATAATTTGACTTTATATGATTTGGTGCTTGTCCTCGTTATGCTCATTACAAAACTGGATTTACACGAGCTTCTTAAATGCAGTTTCAAATTATTATTATTATAGGGAAGCACAAGTGACGACACACGTCCCAACTAAAGAATAGCTAGATACCAATACCTTGTACTGTATTCATGTCTATTTAATCAAGATGTGATGGATTGATTTCGTTTGACTCTCTCGCTTACATAAGAATGATCACTACAAAACCTGTGTTCATCTCGTTGAAGGAAAAAAAATGTAATAGCCTGATATCTTTATAAATATTCGATCTTAAAACACTTGCACAAATTTTTTTTCATTTTAAATTTTAAAATTACTACATAACATGAATTCAAATGGAAAAGTAGCCTTTATTAATTACAGTGAAAAGTTATGTTCTTAATATTCGAGTTACAAAACAAAGTAATCTGTTTATGTAACTTGGAGATTATGCAATGCTAAATGTTACAATCGGATGTGAAAGATTTCTTCTCAATTATCAATGTTAATTTAGGTAACGAAGTTAAAGATTTCTCCTCCTATCATCATCATTCTCTTTAATACATAAAACGTTACAGATCTTTTTATTTGGAATAAAAATTACCTAAGCAAATGATTTATTAAAAAATTAGTTAAGTTGAAGAAAATATAATTTTTTCTGAAAAAATACTTTTAACAAATAAATTTAGATTTCGATGAAATTACTTCTATTCAAAAGGAAAAAAATAAATCTTAATTAAAACACTAAAAATGGACCCTAAGTGGTAATATAAACTCTCTAAAACGAACCAATTTACCAAGTTTAAGTCTTAGCTTAAGAATAACTAAAATATATTATAATTATTATTACTTTTAAAGAACAAAACAGAGAAGTAATTTAATCTCAAATAAAAATAAGTAATAAATATATTTCTTTTAAAATTTAGAATTTTCTATACAAGAAAAAAAGGGGGTATCTAAAATCCCTAAAACTAAAAAATGTACTAAAAAAATAAAATAAAACAGCACATCACAGAAAACATCTATCTACACACACACACATAAGAGCTTAGAGAAAGCGATAGGAAAATGAAGATCGATCATTCAAAGTATTTTAACAAGTGTCGTAACACACTGTAAATATTGCATCTATTAATTAATTACTTTACAACCGGTTAGGTATTTATATACATGTGAAATAATGATATATATATATATAATATATATATATATATATATTATATATATATATATATATATATATATATATATATATATATATATATATATATATATATATATATATATATTTATATATATATATATATATATATATATATATATATATATATATATATATATGAAGGAGTATTATTTCTTTATTTGCTTGACGGCTGTTCCAATATGACACTGGTTGACTTTGGTGGCAAAGCGGAGTGAATTCAGAGTTTCGTTTAGAGATGAATCCAATGGGGACACGTTTACTAACATCAAAGTTTTAGAATTTCCTCCCAAAGAATTTTGCAGTAGCTGAGTTAATTTAGAATTTCTATATGGAATGTAGTTTTGCTTGAAATATAATTAATATATATATATATATATATATATATATATATATTATATTTATATATATATATATATATATATATATATATATATATATATATATATATATATATATATATATATAAATATATATATATATATATAGTTAATGGGAAGTCAAAAGTATACGGAAAATTTTCCTGTGCAAACAATCAAGCATTTTTCATGATAAAACCTAATTGACCATTTCTCCTGTCTATAATGATGATATCCAACAGGTTATTTCATCCAATCATTCATCAGTCCTTGTGTAGTGCAGATACCTTTAAAAAGTGTAATTATTTTACCCATGAAAAATATTAATTTTGAGGTGAGAGCAGTCATAAAATTCCTTTTAAAGTTTGGGTGAACACCTTCGCAAATCATTGAGGCTTTGCAAAAGGTTTTTGGTGACAATGTTAAAAAAAAACAAAAAACAAAACCAACAGCAGGTTGTAAATTGATTAACCATTTTCCAGATGGGAGAGAAGATCTAAAAGAAGAGAAGAGTCAACGATTGAAAAAATGGTTGGAAGTACAGAAATTGGTGAAGGAAGACCGTCGAATTACCATTGATCATACAGCTTCTGCAATGGACATTTTCTATTTTAACCGAATACATCGGCTTCTGCAAGCTTCCTGCGCGATGGGTTCCAAAATCTCGATCTTGTTAAAAGAAGCCATCGAAAAAAGGGCTTCTTTAAATAAGATCGAAGCTAATAAAGAATTTATGTATCGACTCATAACGGGCGATAAGACGTGGATCTACTAATACGATCCTAAAAGTAAGGAACAGTCAAGGCAGTGACTTTCACGAGAATCTTCTGAACCTGCCAAACTCAAATTCGAGATATCGGCGCAAAAACTGATAGCCACTGGTTTTTGGGATTCGAAAGGGATTAAGTTGTTTTAAAACAAAGAACTATCACAGGAGCATACTACGCCCAAGTCTTAAGAAAATTGAAAGCGGCGTTGGCAAAAATACGATCAGAAAAGTTACACAGTGTCAAACTTTTCTGGTTATTTTTTATGGTTATTAGAGTTGTGTTACGAGGATTTTGATGGGAAATCTTAACACATTCACCCTACAAGCCCTGATTTTTCCCCATCTGACTTTTTTTTTGAAAACAAAGTTTGCCTCAAAGGACCCGATTTGAGAGTGGATCAAGCAAAGTGTCGTTTCAGATTGGTTTAAAATGAGGGGCAAAACATTCTTCAGAAAGAGGTTAAATGGATGGAAACACCGCCTTCAAAAGTGTACTGACTTAAAGTGAGACTATGTTGATAAATAACTGCTATGTTTATTAATAAAAATTTTTTTTTTTTTTTTTTTTTATATATATATTATATATTATAATATATATATATATATATATATATATATATATATATATATAATATATATATATATATATATATATATATATATATATATATATATATATATATATATATATATATATATATATATATATATATATATATATATATATATATATATATATAAAATCACTGGTAGTGATAAGGCCAGAGGATTACACATCAATGAGGGTAAGGGTTAGGACATAATCCAAAATTAGTGGGTCAAACATGAACAACAAACGAAGCTTCAAAAAAGATTGCAAATCTATGCTAATAGGGAAGAAGAAAAAATTGATTAGTAGAAGGAAGGAGAGAGAAGAAGGAGGAAGAAATAAAAAGAAAAGATAGTTTCTAAATAAATTTTTATTATTATAATTGTTATCTGGATATTTTTCAAATTAAAGAAATCAGTAGCAGAGGGAGAAAACTATAGAAAAAAAAAAATCTTTTACATACCTTTTGCCCCAAAGCCATGATGACATTCCCCAAATTTGCCAAAGAACTATTTATACTTTGTGTTTCTGTAAGTCTTGCACCCTCAGAACCAGAGTCCTTAAGCCTTTCTGATCCTGCGAGATCCACTAAATTGAGATTTCCTGCACACACACACAAAAAATAAAATAAAAATAAAAAAATAAATATATATATATAATATATATAATATATATATATATATATATATATATATATATATATATATATATATATATATATATATATATATATATATATATATATATATATTAGGCTGAATGTATTTAAAATAAAGGAGAAAAAGAAATCTTAGAAGCACCAGAAGGAAGACGGAGAAGAAGGTTGTTAATCTTTAAGAAACTCTTCAGAATTGTTATTATTTTCTACAGATGGATTACAGGACTGTTAGAGAGCATTTAAATATAAAGATACAATTGAAAAATTCTAAATTCCGAATTTAGAATTTCAGTATATATATATATATATATTTTTTTTTTAAACAATTAAAAATACATATTTTATTCAAAAACTGAGGCGAAACTTTCAATCACATTCTTTAATGTTTTCAAAGAGAAATTTAGTTATATTTTATCAAGTATTGAAAATTAATAATGTTCTGAATCTTGTCACTGATATTTGATTATAATTATTAAATAATTTTAAGTCACTTGGATTTTTTTGGGGGGTTTGGTTGTAAAGTGCAAAGAACTCTACCACCATTCTTTCTTCTCAAAAATAACTGATAAATTGGACTTACCTACATTTGACATACCTTTTCATCAAATCATAAAAGGTCATGTATACAGTATATATATAACTTATTAAAAATCTAACCTTCACAAGCTTCCTCGGTTTTCTCATTTCTCCCTTTGAGACGAAGCTGAAACACTGAATGGGACCTTGATGACCTTTCATTCATGTTGGTAGCAGCAACCGCACGATGCTTCTGAGCAATTGAAAGTAGGGAATATATGTGTGAAGCACTTTCAACTGGTATTACCTACAGAGAGAGAAAAACAAAATGTCAGTGTTATAATCAAGGGCTGGGGCGTCCATTTTAAAAACAATTATTTTAGATTTGACTCCAACTATTTATGAACATGCAACTTTTCATCTCAACTCCAGTTCTGGTTCTGAGAGATCTTCCCACCAAAATATACTAATTCTGAGTTTTCCAGGCTCTGATTCTAAAGTCTCGAGTTAATCCGACTATTAATTTATAACCAAATTTTATTTAACAATGTTATAAATACCCAACTCTTGTTTTAACTCAATTGCCATTATTCATTTCTACCAAAAATGAAGTGACAGAACTATTAAAACTATGGAAAACCATAGAAAAGAAAACAAAACAAAAGAAAAAAAACTTTGAAGACTTTCTGGTTACGGCAAGTAGTCTACATGTACGACAGCGTTATTATGCATATCGTGTTGCTAAAAACTCCAATGATGTTAAGTTTATATTGCATAATACATCTACTATATTAATTCCATTATACAAACCAACAAATCTTATAAATAATAAAATTTAATCACTAATATACCTTAAGATTGGTAACATAAGTATCTTGTTTTTTTCCATCAGTAAATTTAATGTCGTAGTTAATATTTTTGACATCTTTTGGACTTGCAAGCAAATCTCTGATACTTTCATTGTAGATTTCCAGAAAACTTGCTTCAATCGTGTAATTCCATCCCTGTCAAAAACATTATAAAATATCCTTAAGACAATCTTAACTAGCAACAATATTAAAAAGGAGATAAATTTGCAGGGGGAAAAAATGTCCTAAGTACGAGTATATAAAAAATAAATGAAAAACAAAAGCCAATTTACAAAATTTTTTCCTCTCTCTCCATGCCATTTTAACAAATACACTAATCTTTCTGTAATTTCTAATACTATGAAATCTTAAACCAGAGAAAGAAAAAAAAAAGAAAAAAAAAGAAAAAGTAAATTGTGATGGTTCACAAAACGGTTACTACCTTTTCTTTGAAATCATCCAGTGTTTCAAATATATGACTAACGGTTCTAGGGATCATGCCTTCTGAATCAGAATCATTGTAAACTCCCTCCATTGTGTAAGTTTTCCCAGAACCTGTTTGGCCATAAGCAAAAACGCACACATTGTACCCATCGAGAGCAGACTGTACAAGTTGAGACATTTCTTCAAACACATCAGCTTGTGACGAACTCGGAGAAAACACCCGATCAAAGTTAAATTCATAATTATTATTACGTGCTTTAAGTCCAGATATTGAGCTTCCATCAAAATCTAATATTATATATATATATATATATATATATATATATATATATATATATATATATATATATATATATATATATAATATATATAATATATATATATATATATATATATATATATATATATATATATATATATATATATGGCACCACCCCATCTCTATAAAAAGCGGGTGGCAACAACAGCTAGTTAGGACCAGAGATCCAAGACGCTGTAATTAGAAATTTAAAAACAAAAGATTTGTTATAAACAATTGCTTTGAATTTAACATCAATATTTCCAAATTAACACAGACTGTTAAAATAAGATCAAATTTTTTTTAGACGATACCAAAAAAACTTGGAACTATGTACCAAATGCAAAATGACTAGCAATTATTCTATTATCGCTAATTTTAAATATACAATAAAGCAAAGCTAAAATTTAAACCTACATCCATTGACTGAACATCAATTAATTTAAAAAAAAACAAAAAGGCAAAAACAAATAGTTTTGTTTATAAATAACTCAATTATAGGATTAGAAACTTCGAAAATAATTTTTGCTTGCTCTACTACTACTACTAATAATAATAGTGCCTTACTTGGATTCTTTATCACTTCTAAAGATTTTTCATCCAGGAAGCTTATGTGAGGTATGATATCTAGACCTCCATTATTTGCAATCTCCTCTTTAAGCAAAGGACGAACCCGACAAAATACTCGTATATTGCCCTAAGGTTAAATTAGAACGTTTAATTGAAAGACCAGAAATTCAATGTTTACGGTTTCATATTCAAATATCAATATAAAAAAATTGCTAACAATGTACACTTTATCAAAAAGCTTTATTTGACATATTTTAAATATTTTTCAAAGTTAGGAAGAAAGAGAAAATGTAACATACCTTAAGTTCTAATACAAGATTGTGCAATTTTCTTCTTGATGTTTCCCCCTCAATGATTTTTTCTGTAAGTTGTTTATTACGCGATACTTGGCTTTCAACCTCTTCTTCCAAGTCTTGAATTCGTCTGCTTATTAATTTCCAATGTCGATTTTAACGACGACACTTCAGCTTCAAGACAAGATTTGAGTCCTAACAACTGAGCTGTTGTCGCCTTATTGAAAATAAAAACAACAAATATTAAGCAAAAGCTATAATTAACATACAGCCTAAAAAAAGTTTATAAACTTAAGTCTTAACAGTGATCAGTTGGCAAATATCACAGACTCCTATCGATCAAACACAAATGATGGTTAACGAAACCTGTTGAGACAAGGAGGGATATTGGGCAAAGAAAATCCAAATCATGTTGTTGCCATTTCTTAAATAGTATAGTTATTGTTGCTTTCAATAGTTTTGGTTCTTTATGAAAATAATGAAAAAAATTTTTTTTTCCAAGATCTTATTTCCTTTTATATTTTAATTTAAAAAAAAATCCTTTATATTTTCCTATACTTTTTGAGAAGATATTTTAAAGCAATCAATTCCCCCCCCCCCCAAAAAAAAAATCTCAGTATCATCTACCTTTAAGCTGTTTACTTCCTCGGTTTTGAGGGATAATTCTGTCTCCAGTAATTTTGCCTTCTTCTCCAAAGTAAGTTTTTCAACCTCTAATTCTTCTATTTTACTCTTCAAATTAATATTTTCGTTGGTGGTATTACTGTGGATAGAAAAACAACATGATGGGGCAGTGTAGAATGTACGTTGAATTGGTTCTAAAATCTCCATATATATATATATATATATATATATATATATATATATATATATATATATATATATATATATATATATATATATATATATATATATATATATATATATATATATATATATATATATATATATATAATTAGGGATGGAGTGAAGTATCGGTATCGGTAAGTATCGGTATATTTTCAGGTATCGGTATCGGTGAATTTGAAAATCTTAGTATCGGTATCGGTAAAAATTTTGGTATAGTATGATGGTATCGGTATCGGTACCTGTTTTTTTAGGTATCGGTAAAAATTTTGGTATCGCTCCATCCCTAATATATATATATATATATATATATATATATATATATATATATATATATATATATATATATATATATATATATATATATATATATATATATATATATATATTACTGCTTATGCCCAGTCTAACATGTACTCCACACTGATAACGTTTGAAACACACTCCCTTTACATTTTTCCGAATTCTTTTGACTTTTACATTTCAAACACCGTGCAGCGGGGCATATCGGTCTTTAATTAAGCCTAGTTGTCGATATTTTCCAACTCAGGTGGAATTCAGTAGGTCTCTGGCCTGAAAGTGCAAGAGTCAAAGGACGTTAGAAAAATAAAGGGTGTGTGTGTGTTTCCTAACTTTATCAGTGGAGTACAAGAAAGAAGGAGCACAGTGGTTAAATCTAGAGTCAGATGGTTGGAGAATAGATGAGAGTGTGGAGAGACGTGTCGAATAAGGGTCTTCAAAGGAAGAGGAATGTAACTTCAGTTAAGAAATGCAGTGCTCTTTGTAATAGTGATAGCATGTGTGATGACACAATTTGATGGAAGAAAGAAATTAAAGAGCTGCCAGAAAGTTGGTACTACTACTACTACAAAATTGACTCCACCTTATCAAGGAGATATGTGAGTGGAATCATTCCAAATGTGAAACGTACTCCATGCATGGTCGAATAACACCATTATAAAGGGAGCACACTAGAGTAATATGAAATTTCTATGGTTTTTAAGAACAGCCAACCTCTTATAAGCTTATTTAGTGAAAATAATGTGACCGTTCTAAAAAAGATTAAAGAAAAAGAAACACCAAGAATTATGGGCACATGGTTTGAATTCTTTGTTTTCGAAGACATGTTATAGTTGTGAAAGATTATGAAAGATTAAATCGTGAGGAAAGATAAGTTTTTGAAAAATTAAAAATAAACCATAATTTCTCAACCTCTTATTAGAAATTCGAAAAATTTTGGTATGCTTCCAAGCATCAGCTATTTGGAATGCTATAATGAACTGGGATGTCTTTGAAAATGAAAGTAGTTTTAAAGGATAAAGTCATTTGGCATAGGAATGAATAGGTGATGATGAAGTGATAAGGTTAATAAAGGAGAGTTCGTACACACCCTGATAAACACCACTAAAAGATTTAAAGGACAAAAAGTGGCTACCTTCAACAGCTAATTCAGAAAGCGACAAGAAAAACATGAAAGTTCAGAAAAAGTTTTGTGGCAGATTCTATTGAAAGATTTTGATATATTCAGTGTTCAGCGCTGCAGCAAAAGATTCATCGAGATAACAAAAAGCAGTGGACCAGGAAATGCAAAAGCATTCTGGCATAATAATATATATATATATATATATATATATTTTATATTATATATAATATATATATATATTATTATATATATATATATTATATTATATATATATATATATATATATATATATATATATATATATATATATATATATATATATTATATATATATATATATATATATATATATATTATATTATATATATATATATATATATATATATATATATATATATAAATATGTGTGTGTGTGTGCCGAAGGGATAGAGTGGGTAATCCTTAGCAAAATTTCATAAGAGCATTTGTTTTCTTTCAAAGGGCTTCAGAAGTATTAATGTGATTCTAAACTCTGCATCTGCAATAGTTACAGCAATAGATTTAAATAAAAAGGGGTGTTGTCAGCAATTACAAGTGCCAGGTTGGTGATTTTTTTGATTTTATTGATTTTTTTTAAAATAATAAAACTGTTTTTTTTATTTGTTTTATTTTGTCATATTTTTTGATACAATGATATAACAGATATATTAGTTCTTCTTACTGTGTTAAAAAACTTTAAAGTAGTTTATATATTAGAAATATAACTTCCTTAATATTTGGTTCAAGATTCATATAGGGTAATACAAGAACTGATCTTCATTAATATAATTTATCCATATAGAACTGTTAGAGTTTAGAATTCCTAATATATATTCAATCAAATCTTCAAAAAAATTTTATTAGCTTTAATCTAATGCAATTTGAGGTTATAGACAAAGAGAAAACAGAAAAGACAATTCCTTTTAATTTCAACCATTTAAATTTTTATACATATTAAGAAACAATATTCTCTATATAAATTATAAAAGAAAGAAAATTAAGCACTTTCGATGCATAATCATTAATCCATAAATAAATACATAACTTGCAATATATATATATATATATATATATATATATATTATATATATATATATATAATATATATATATATATTATATATATATATATATATATATATATATTATAATAATTAAACCTTCCCCAGTAGGACAGTCTTGTCGTATCTTTCGAGGAGATCCCTGGGTTTCAAGGGCCCACGGCGGTACTGCTGGCTGGGCCAGGCCTATCGCGGATCCGGAGATTATTCCCATCAGTGGCAAGAGCATCCACTGATGTACTCGTTTAAACTGAGTTTTGGAGCTATGCGCAAGGAGAAACGCTCACATTTCCCGCTCCGATCAGGCCTCGAACCCTGGACCTCTCGATTGCTATCACGAGTGCTCGATCGACTGAGCTACGGAGCCGCACATATATATATATATATATATATATATATATATATATATATATATATATATATATATATATATATATATATATATATATATATATATATATATTGCAAGTTATGTATTTAATTTATGGATTAATGATTATGCATCGAAAGTGCTTAAATTTTCTTCTTTATAATTTATATAGAGGAATATTGTTTCTTATAATGTAAAAAAATTTAAATGGTTGAAATTAAAAGGAATTGTCTTTTCTGTTTTCTCTTTTGTCTATAACCTCAAATTGCATTAGATTAAAGCTCAATAAAATTTTGTTGAAGATTTGATTGAATATATATTAGGAATTCTAAACTCTAACAGTTCTATATTGGATAAATTATATTAATGAAGATCAGTTTCTTGTATTACCCTATATGAAATCTTGAACCAAATATTAAGAAGTTATATTTCTAATAATAAACTTTTATTTTTAAACAGTAAGAAGGCAAAAAAATAAAAAAAAAAAGTTTTATTATTTTTTAAAAAATTCTGATTTTTTCATAAAAAAATAATTGATTTAATCAACTGATTAATCAATGCCAACCCTACAAGTGGCTAATAAGTTAATTGAAATTAATATTAAATAGCGATTGAAAGGTATTTAAATTAAAACAATAATCCATACACCTACTTTAATTTTTTTCTCAATTCATCGATCTCTTCCTTGAGCGGAAGCTGAAAATGTTTCAGTTTGCTCCAAGTTTTGGCTAAGGGTACTCTTCTCTGCTTCTAACTGAGCCATTCGTGTTTCGTATTCTGACATTTTAGAACAAGTATTCTTGAAATTATCTTCCATATCCTGCAGCCTGCCTTTCAAGTCCCAAGGTGGCCTCTTACTTTTTCCTTAAACAGAAAATATTTGAACTATTATTTATCGGTAATAACCAGGTCAGGACCTTTAATAAATCTTACAATAATAATAATAAAAAAAAAATTTCCAGTATTGTTTAAGCACAGAATATACTTTTAAGTTACTAAACATAATGAGTATTACCAAAATAAATTCACTTACAAACAGCAAATTTACCTTTAACTGGTTCCTTTATGGAATTATCAGAATTTGTTTTAGCTGCATTTCTTGCAATATTTTGTTTATTTGATGCATTAGACAGTGGTAATTTTGCTCCTGCAATATAAAAATTATCATCCATAGGAAGCTGTAATAACGGCATATTTAAATTTAATTTTAAACATTTTTTTTCTGCTTTCAAGAAAGCAAGGAGGTACAGCACCATTTCAGAAATTCTTACCAATTGGTTTTTAAAATATCAACTGAATTCTACCTTAAATACACACACAAATCCACTCTGACAAAAAAATAAATGAATTTTTTTGTTGCAAATTTTTCAAGTCTGAGTAAAGATGCATTGACTGACTATTAACTTTTGTAAATTTCTGCAAATTACAATACTATCTGTAAACTATTATCATTCTCAAGATCCACAAGAATATTGAGATTCCGTATTTCAAATCTCCCACATTTATGTAATGATAAAATTAAATTAAAGATAAAATTATAAATACATATTTTTATTTTATTTTAAATGCACCACTTAATATTATTTTCAAACTCTTTATTAGTTCAGTCTTAAATTTCTCCCAAATATTTATATAAATAAATATCAGTCTTATCAAACATGGTTTAGTTTAAATAAAAAAAAAAAATAAAAAATAAATAAAAAAAAAAACCCTCTCCTTTTAATTTTTTTACTCTTAACATAAAACCCGAGACACATTTCCTAAATTTGATTAACAAATTACTTTACTATACTGATAATCATTACGAACCATTCCCAACAAACATAACCTTTCAAAAAATACTTAATGACAGATGATTCAGCCTCTCTATCACATAATTACACCATTTAGTCTTTAATAAAAATCTACAAGTTTAATGATCAATTTTTAGTTATATTGGAACTAATGATGATAAAATATTTTACCAGCATTCAAGGATCCGTTAGCTCTTCCTAATCCAGTGAGAACGGCAGTTGTATTTGTAGCTCTCCTGGATGAATAACCTATACTGTTAGTGAATCCAGATCCTCTTGAAGTGTTCCCTGAAGACTTTGGAGCTAAAGATGCCATTGAAACAGATCTGAAGAAAAGGATATTCAAAATTCTTTTTTCATTACAAGTTTAAATTATTGAAAATCACAAAAGTAAATATTCAAATGAATTTTTGCAGGTAATACAAAAACATTAATTTCATCCTACACATACTTTGAATGCATTGTTCTGAACAGTGGTATCAAAGGTTAAAGAAGTCACTGTTTCAATAAAGTAACTAGTATCTGTTTACAGAGGTTCACAAAGATTCTTAGACTGTGACTACAGACTGACCGGGGCCCCAGCTAAAAATCAGAGAAACCCAGGGTTTGCCTGCCGGGGTTGAAATGGCAAATTATTTTGTTTGATTTAATCCATCATTAATAAATAATGGATTAAATCAAACAAAATATAAGAAAATTAAGGTTTTTCTTCTTGTTTTTTCAATATTTTTTTCCTTTTAACCGCTCCTCTTCTGTTAGTGAATGTTCATCTTTATGTTTTGATTTTAGATGCCCCATAAAGATTTGGTTGAAATTTTTTTACTTGGGGCACCTGGAGGTTCTCTTCTAATTTCCTGGCTGCAGATGTTACATTTAGCTATTTCGAGTCTATCCTGAAACATTGAAAAGTTCTCCCAAAATGTTGAAGCTGATCTTTTAGCCATAGTGACTGAAAGTATAAACAAAATAATAATTTCTGAAATAATGTAGCTAAATGATACAAGTTTGATACACAGCAATAAAATAGCAATGATGTGTATAAATACAAGTTATATTGATAATTTTATATCTTACATTTTTTCAAACTTTAAATTAGGGTCTTACCTAAGTGAACCAGTTGAATCACTATTGTGAGTCAGAAAAAATTTTTTCAAAAATTTTGTACAGTTTTAAAATTTTTATTATACAAAACTGTAATTTTCTGAATTTTTTTTGGAGAAAATGCATATAATCATTAATTTAAGTGAATGTTGACTATCCTACTCCTTCCTTATAATTAATATAAATTTCAATTAAAATTATGTCTAATGTTCTTAACCTAAAATTTCATAGCTTTTGACCTCTTTACAAATTGTAGGTAACCCCGGTCAGTCCGTAACTGTGACAATTATAAACACAATATTTATTACCCCTAGACTTCTGGCTCACAATCTTTCTCCCCTCCCAATTATTCTGAGCATTCCAAGTGTATGTCAGTTAAAAAATATATTTTAAATTGATTTCCATTAAAAAAAAAAAAAAAATCATCATCATAGTTCAGGCAGACTGGTCTTAAAATACGAAGCAAACTTAATTATATTCAAACTGATGCTTTTAAATCAAATTACTCTGAGGTGAATTATACTCAATTTATTTGCATTATTACCTTTTTCTTTCACAGAAATAAAAGTTCTCATCTCAAGGGCATTGCCCTATTTGAGGAGAGGAACTCTCTAGGTAGTTTCTACCTAGAATCAGCATGAGTCATCAAACTAGCACCTTCAAGAACATGAGTCACTCACTCTATCATTTTACCACAGTATCAGAGACAAAACTACAAAAACATATTGCTTAAAGATTTCTATTGCCTTGGTCATTTGCGATAAAGGATTTGATGTTTTTATTAAATTGCACACTAGAAATTTTTTATCAGTCAATTTTTAAAAAATGAGCCACTATTATATATATATATATATATATATATATATATATATATATATATATATATATATATATATATATATATATATATATATATATATATATATATATATATATATATATATATATACAAGTCATATGTTGCAAGATAAAAACTGCTAAAGCAAACGTTGTTGTTGTATGGGAAATGGCCCAAAATCAAACTTGGTACATAAAAATATACATCACTCAGCATGCTAAATTTAACACCCTCTTTTTCACAAACTGACTTGAAGAACATATATTCATGTAATCTTATTGAGTAGATGATTCGTAATAAGTGGGTCCCACTTATTACGATACTCTCTCTCTCTCTCTCTCTCTATCTATATATATATATATATATATATATATATATATATATATATATATATATATATATATATATATATATATATATATATATATATATATATATATATATATATATATATATATATATATATATATATATATATAAACTACCTTCGTAGGTTTCCTCCAGCTGTTTTAGGAGCTCTTTTTGTGGGGCATGGCATAGCTTTGCTTAAAGTCCTATTAACACTACCTGCAAATAGTAATAAAGTATACTAGTATTATTTAAAATTTACAAATCAACTTTTTATATTATATAATTTAAAATTTTATGCAATATCAAAAAAGTACTGAAAAATAATTAAGAATCACATATATACAACTTTATATTTTTACTTTTTATTTTAGAAAATAGTGGATAACTTTAAAAAAAAAAAAAAAAAAAAAAAAAAAAAAAAAAAAAAAAAAATTTGAAGAAGCTAACTGGTTAAGATACTTTATATATGGTAATAATTTAATATAAAATATTAAAATGTCATCTTGATAACTAATTTTTTGATATGCAAAGGTGTCTATCTTTGGAAAGATTGAAATCCAAGAAAGAAACTATGAACTATTTTTAAATTAATTAAATTGAAGGAAACCATTTTGAGTGGAAATGTTTATTCTACTAATGATGACAAGGTTTTTGAAGGAACATTTTAAAAGCAAACAATGATAACCATAATAATACTAATCAACTGGCCAAGCTTTTATTTTATATACAGTATAATAATAATAGTAATAATAATACTTACTGCTTGATGTGTTAACAAGTCTCTGTTTCTTTTCAGGTGAAGTAGTGAGTACATCATCACTAAGTTGACGCTTCAAATTTTTATTAGGAAGTTTCAATGATGGAGCAGGTAAACGACTAGTTGGAATTCTGGACATTTTTAAAATAGCATATAAAAAAAATCTGCAATAATAATAATAATAATAATAAATAGCCAAACTATAGAATAAAAAGTATGAAGCAAGAAAAATTAGAACTCTATTTTAATTGGTGAAGGTAACAAGCTATTGAGTGGAAAAAAAGTTTAACAACTTTGGCTTGCAGCAATAAAATAAAAATATACATGAATTTCCTGATTAGTATATAAAATATATATTTGAAATGCCAATTTGGGCATTTTAATTGAATTTTTTATTTTTTTTTAAATTTAAAAACATTATTAAATAAGCAAATAGTGATATTTTTACATTAAAATTAATATTTACACTATATATATTTAATACAAACACCCTTATACAAAATATGAATTTCTTAAGCTTGAAAAGAAGGTGATGAGCAAAAACGATTTATTTATGTTTTTAAATAATATATTTAATACTATACTTAAATCAATATAAGCATATTTATACTTTAATAAAATATTATGCTAAATTAGAACTAAAACCTAAACTAATGAGTATAAAAGTAATTTAGCATAGTAGTTAAAACTACTTAAATACAAAAAGTATATGACCATCTGTAACCTTGTAGTACTCATATATTTAACAAAAAAAAAATTAATAAATAAATAAATAAATAAAATAAATAAATAATTAAATAAATAAAAATAAAAAAGTTTGAATATTAATAATTAGGCAAAGGTCAAGCAGATTTCTGATTTTTTTCATATTTTGAAAGACCAATATATAAAAAAACATACCATATATATATATATATATATATATATATATATATATATATATATATATATATATATATATATATATATATATATATATATATATATATATATATATATATATATATATATAACCCCAGCTAAAAATCTGGGAAAACAAGGGTTTGCCTGCCAGGGTTAAAATGGCAAATTAAATCAAACAAAATATAAGAAAATTGTTTTTTTTCTTCAATATTTTCTTTTCTGTTTCTTTTGACCTCCCCCTCTTCGACTAGTGAATGTTCATCTTTGTGTTTTGATTTTAGATGCCCCCATAAAGATTTGGTTGAAAATTTTTTAATTGGGTCACACAGAGGATATCTTTTAATTTCCTGGCTACAGATGTTACATTCAGCTATTTCGAGCCTATCCTGAAACATTGTGAAGTAATCCCATATTTCCAAAGCTGATCTTTTAGCCATAGTGACTGAAAGGAAAAGCAAAATAATAATTTTGAAATAATGTAGCTAAATGATATGTTTGATACACAGCAATAAAATAACTGATATATAAAAATACAGGTTATATTGATAATTTTATACCTTACATTTTTTCAAACTTTAACTTAGGGTCTTACCTAAGTAAAGTTGTTAAATCATTATTGTGAATCAGAAAAAAAATTTCAAAATTTTTTGTACTTATTTAAACTTTTTTATTATACAAAATCTGCAATTTTCTGAAAAAATGCATATAATCAATAATTTAAGTTAATGTTGGCTATTCTACTCTTTCCTTATACTTAAATAAATATAAATTAAAGTTATATCTAATTTCTTAATCTAAAATTTCAGTGCTTTTGACCTTTTTATAAATTTTAGGCAACCCCGGCACTTGCAAAATTCCAGCCCCAGTCGGTCCATATATATATATATATATATATATATATATATATATATATATATATATATATATATATATATATATATATATATATATATATATATATATATATATATATATATATATATATATATACTATATATATATATATATATATATATATATATATATATATATATATATATATATATATATATATATATATATATATATATATATATATATATATATATATATATATATATATATATATATATATATATATATATATATATATATATATATATATATATATATATATATATATATATATATATATATATATATATATATATATATATATATATATAAAATTCAAAACATTTTGTAACATTTGTCCCCAAAATAATATATTGAATATGTAACCATTGAACTTAAAAGATTTAAAGAAAATGATTTGTAAGTCTTTTTGCATTTAAAATAATGTAAATTTTCTTTACCATTTAGAAAATATTAATGTTGTTCAAAAGTGGGGTAAAACTAACCAGGATAAATATGTGGTAACTTTTAATTATTTTACTGATCATGTGAAATTTTCAGAGCTTATAAAGTTCAGTGAGATATTCATTTTTTATTTAAAATAATTTTTTGTATACCCAACAATTTTGATTGTGCATGGGAAATTTTTGAAAATTTTTCCCATGTACAGCATCAAAATAGTGGGATATTCAAAAACTTTTCTAAATAAAAATTGCATATCTTGCCCAACAGTACAACTTCTTTTTATATATATATATATCCAACTACTTTGTTGCTGTGCACGGGAAACTTTTTGAAATTTTTCCTGTGAACAGTATCAAAATGATTGTATAAAAAAATTTTTTTTTTTACAGAAGTTATACAGTTGGGTGAGATACACATTTTTTTATTTAGAAAGATTTTCTTGTATACTCAACCATTTTGCTGCTGTGCATGGGAAAAATCAATTTGAAATTTTTCCTGTGCACAGTAACAAAATGGTTGATATAAAAAAAATTTTTCCCCCCCCCAGAGATTGTACTGTTGGGCAAGTTACACATTTTGGTGCTGTGAACCTTAATGTAATATAACCTAATAACCTTAATGTAACCTAATTTAGCATAACTTAAATTTAACTTAACCTAACCTAATTTAAAGTAATAAAAACCTAACAGCCTTAATTTAAAACCTAATCTAACCAGAAGTAATAATTTAACCTAACCTAAAGTAATAAAAATTGCTACCTGACATAAATGAAACTAACATAATAAACTAATAAACAAATAATAGTTTAATAAATTAATAAACAAATATTAAACCTTTACATTGAAATAAATGAAGAAAAAAATAAATGGAATTTTTAAAAAAATCAAATCATATTGAAGTTCAAAAAAGAAAAAATTCAGTTCTCTTTATAAAAAATAAAATTTTTAATTATTCTTTACCTAATTATCAAATAATATTACCAACCATTCCAATACAAATTTTTCTATTGCCTCCTAGAATACCAAAAACCCAAAATGTGTATCTCTCCCAATACAACCTCTGAAAATTTCATGAACTTGTCGCAGGTAGAAAAAAAAAGTTATGCCCAAAAATATTTTTTACGAAAAAAAAAATTTGATTTTTCATGATTACTAGACATTCACTATAATTCTATTTTTTTGGACAGCCATGAAAATTTCAAGTATAATAAAATGAATATTGATGGTTTAACTATATATCTACAGGTCAATTATCAAGTCATTTTGAGAAAGGGAATATGCTGGAAAATTTGCAAAAATTTTGCTACCATACATTTTTCAAATTATTCATAAACAATTTATAATACTATTCTTATCCATTTATATTAATAAATAGTATTACAGAATAGCCATTTTTAAATAATATTAATTGATTATTTTTACCCCATTTTCCTTTTTTTTATTACCAACAGTTTTAAAAAAATTATTAAAAATATTAATTTTCATATTCCCATATACTTTTTTATATTAAAATATTCAGAAAGGTTCATATTTCTAAAAAAATGATACAAATATTTATATCATGTTTTCCCAATTTTTTGCACCTTCTATAAGTTGAAATTTTAAAAAAATTGGTTAGTTTTACCCTGTGTTATGAAAGGCAGTCAAAGAATCCTTGCTTCACTATTCAGAATAAAACTATCAATCTTTTTCATTTTTTTAAAGTATTTCTTTTTTTATAATTTTTTGCTTTCCATGTTTAAATATGGTATGTGTAATATATTTCAATATATTGTCTTTTATATTTTTAATATACAGTGGAACTCCAATATTCGTCATTAATCCGTTCCCGAGGGGATGATGAATATCGAAAAAGACGAATATCGAACAATTTTTCCCATAGGAATTAACTAAAAATGGATTAATTCGTTCCCAGCCTCAAATTTTGCCTATCTATTCTTTAACAAAAAAAATTTCCCTCTAGAATTGATCTCCGAAATCATTTCAAACACTGCACAATTTAACTACAGTACATATTAACCAGAGTACTGCCATAAATAATACGTAATATGCACTGTGTAGGCTTACATAAATGCCAAACACAAAGAAAATTTTAAAAAGAAATTTACCTTTTGGATGAGGAAAACAATGATTGTTATTAAGAAAATGTTATTAAATGTTATTGTTATTAAGAAAATTAAGAAATATTGAAAGTACTAGAAATCATATAAAATGATATAATTCACTGAAGATACTAAACAAGCTTTCATCATATAGCAATATAAGCAGAGAATGACCTCAAACAATATCAATATTAACAAAAGTACAAGTACCTTTCTATAATTATTTAGTTCTGTACTTTCTCAATTTTATTTGTAAACAGAAATAATGTTGTTAGATATGAGGTACTTAAAAAGGTCATTTTAGCACCTTATTTTTTTTTTAATTAGTAACTATTTTCACTTGCAAATTAAAATATTGAAAAAATCAGAGCCTTTCATTAAACAATTACCACGAAATGCTTATTGCTTAGTATTACCATAAAATCAACTACTTCAGGGTTATTTAATTAGGCTACAATTAATCTTAGACTTCATTAACTACCATGTAGTAGGCCCAACCATTCATCGTTTTTTGAATGATCTATTCTATAATGTAAGCATGTTTAATCTATCAACTTAAACCATGCATATCCATTTAAACCATATGTTTATACATTACATTTTTCATATACAAAAACAAATAGAAAAAAAAAATTTGCAAAATAAGTAGAATTAAAAAAAATAAAAATAATTTAAAAACGAATAAACACACTATAAGCAAAACAAAAAAAAGTTTAAAAAAAAAACAAACGCAAACATTGGCAAACGCTCTTTTTTTTTAAACAATCAAATTTCAAATTTACAAGGGAAAAAAGAATTATAAGAAGAAAATAAAGTAAAAAATTATTAGGATGTCATCATTATGCTCAAAATTGCTTTAGTCTCTACATTATGTAAAAAATATAAAATAGTAACCAAAAGGCAAAACATAACTAAATTTGAAATATATATATATATATATATATATATATATATATATATATATATATATATATATATATATATATATATATATATATATATATATATATATATATATATATATATATATATATTATTGGGAATTATATATTTGGTTTTAAAATAAGCTTAATTTGAGAATACACTTTATTTACAAATAGATAAAAATTCACTATTGGTTTTCAATATTATGAGCTAAACTAGAAAATCCTTAGAATACCAACACTTAACTTTTGAATTATTATTTTTGCTTCTGGTTACACGATGGGCCTATTAACTTATTTACTTTACTTTAATATGTTGAAGATATATCGATAAATTTTAACATATGTCATTTAAATTATAATTATCGCTCGTCGTTACCAGGAATTGACGTCCGAAAGATGAGTACCCATTAGCCTAATGTAGATATTTATATATGCTTTTTATCCTTAGGGTAGGAATTTAAACTTTGTTTGAGAAGTTAGGTCCCTACTTTGACACTCAACTCGACCTCTCTTTTTATTTGCTGTTTGAATTGAATTGACTATTTATTGTCGATCGGGTTGACTTAATGAATTACTTTTAACTCAAGTTTTATATTTGACTTGACGTTTACTATTTGAAAAAGGACCTTAGTTTTTGAGCATGGTTTGAGAGTTCTTGCTTTATTAGGCTTGAAAGTGTTATATCCCTACTTTGGCTAAATTCCCTATATTAAAAAACGATTTACCTTATAGTTTTCACCTAAAGCTTTTGTCCAAGTTTTAACTTCTTGGAAATACTAAATCTCATAAATTCCCCTATATTTTAACTATTTGAAGAACATAAATGGCGAGTTATTATATTGTATTATTTTTATGAATTGCTTCTTATTTAGGCTAAATCTTTATTAGAATTAGGTTTATTCTTAGTCACAATATTGCATATTAGGCCCCTCTGGGAGTTTCGGCGTAAAGACAATTCCAAGCATCTTTCCAAGAAGTTAAAAATATACTTGTAACTATTTAACTGTTAAAATAGACCAAAGTTTACCATATAATTATAGGGTAAACTTTGGAGAGACCCGACGTCCATTAGATTAGCCTTTTTTAATTATATTTTATATATATATATATTTTTTTTTTTTTTTTTTTTTTTTTTGTCTCCTTAATTACTTTTAACCTGGATAAAAGATTTAATTTAAATTTTATTGTTTAAAAAATTTATAGGGTATAATTATAGGGTAAACTTTGGATAGACCCGACGTCAATTAGAATAGTCTTTTTTAATTATATTTTTATTCTTTCTATCTCTTTTTTTTTAACCTTGATAAAAGTATTTAAATTTAAATTTTAGTTTAAAAATTAAATTGCTTATGATTTTAAAATTACGGAATTTGATGATTGCCGATCGTTGAAATCCCTTTCTTGTTATTGAAAGAGAGGATATAAAACGGTATATTGAGGTAATTTGTGCTAAAATTAAAACTAGTCACTGTTATTCATTTATATTTAGACAAAATAGGAGTTAAAAATTGCATTAGATTATTTGAAAAGGTAAATAAAAATATTTTGTCAAACATTGTAAAATTTGAGCTTTTAGATAATTTTTACGAAAGTGAGCGTGATGACGTCTTAGAATTAATTATTGATATTGAAGAAAAAATTGCAATTGTTGCAGACGAAATATCCATTTCCTCCCCTGTATTGCAAGCAAAGAATATGTTACCGCTTTTGGTAATTTTCGTGCAAGAACCAATACTAACATTAGTGATAGGCCTATACTTAACTTAAATTCGTTCTGTTCAGGTTGAGAATTTTTTCTTTCGAATGGTCTTATTCGCCCTTGCATGGAGTACTGTTCTCACTCACTCCGGTTCCTTCATTCTCATGGATAGGGTTGAGTCTAAGGCTAAAAGATTAATAAACTGTCCCCTACTTTCAAACTCTTTTGATCCTCTATCTCTGCTGCTTGACGTTGGCTCACTCTCTCTTTTCCATAGGTGCTACAATAGGTGCTCGAAGAAATTGGCCTCTCGCATTCCACTACCATTGCGTCGCCCACATTGCACAAGGGGTGCCCTGCTTTTGCACGAATTTTCTGTCGATGCTGGAAACCCCAAACTTGCCCATTGTGGTGCCTCCTCCTTTCTAACCACCTCTGTGAACTTTCTACCATCATCTATTTTCCTCCTTTATTTAATCTTCGTCTCTTCAAGGCTTCCGTCTGTGCCCACCTGAAGAAAGTTCGTTTGGTTAAGGTCTAGGTGGTTTTCTTTTGCATTTACCCCCTCCTTGAAAATGGCTCTGCCCGTGAGTGGTAGTGAAAAAGAGAGAGAGAGAATAATTGCGGATGCAGATACTGTATAATCTTGAAATGCGGATGCAGATGTCACATACATCACTAATACAGAGATCAATAAATTCTAAATTATAGTAGACCATGGAAGTGAAACCCGTGGCCATGGTTTGCGCATTATGACTAACAATTGGTAGCTATTTATTAATGTTAACCTGTATGTGGTAAATTATAGTATAATCGAATAACTAGTAACATATACTAGGCATAATCTGGAGCTCATGGTTAGTGCAATTTAGTTTTTACTTTGTTAATGAAAGAATTGCCACAGCACAGACAGTGGGAATCATATGTGTATGTTGCTTAATATATATATTTGAAAAGAGAGAATTTGCCAACCCAAGGTGTACTTGGATAGGCAAATTATCTACTTTGACTGGAGCAGTCTTGATAGACCCTTGTGGCTTCTTGGATAGGCAAATTATCTACTTTGACTGGAGCAGTCTTGATAGACCCTTGTGGCTTCTTGCTTTGTCTATTTTTCTATGGTCTTAGGTTGGTAAAACTTTTCTATATTTTATTTATAATAATTAATATAAGCTACTGTGGATTTTATTTCAAGATTTTCAAAAGAATTTAATGAATATAAACAGGCATACCATGATAAATAAGGTTCCAAACTGTCTTCGGACACGGCCAAATTGTAATGCTTTCAAAATATTAAATTTTGATTATAATCTTTTCAAAACTTACAAAGTATAAAATACTAGTCTTGAACGGTGACACGTTGATAACAATTTACACAATATGAATCTCCTATACTCAAGTGTTTCTAGAAAACATTTTAAAATATGCAAACACGATAAATTCTATAAAGATAATTAAAACTGCAGGTAAAATCAAAAGAAAAACTGTCAACAAATATTTAATTATCTTCAAAACCTTATTTTCTTCGCTTCTTGGGTCTTTCACTTAGGTCTTTATCAAAAATGGAATTTCCTGTGTCATCTGCAAAGTGAAAAAAAACCGTGATGATGTAATAAATAATAATTAAATGCTCCATTTAAATATAGAAAGACTGGAAAGTAAAAACAATTTTTGAAATATAAAAATACAAATTCTAAATATAATATATATATATATATATATATATATATATATATATATATATATATATATATATATATATATATATATATATATATATATATATATATATATATATATATATATATATATATATATATATATATATATATATATATATATATATATATATATATATATATATATAAACTGTTGAGTGAAAATTTACAATTTCAAGTATGCCACTGGGGACTGGAACCCTGACCTCTAAGCTAGTAAGACAGAGTGTTACCTCTGTACCACGACAGTACAAAAGGAGACCGCGTTGAGAAAGCTCATGAACACCCATCACGATAACTAACTCAAAGTTTCCCCACCCCATCCACGAAGATAGGATGCAGGGCAACAGGTCAGTTACTATCTCATTCAACCACATACAATATACGTAAGTAATAAAACCACAAACCCTGGAGTATATCCCCAATAGCAGACTTGAAATTGTAAATTTTCACTCTATGGTTTATGTGGTTTTATTTCTTACGTATATTGTCTGTGGTTGAAGTGGATAGTAACGCTCTCATACTTCTCTTACAATCTTTTTCATAAACAATGGCATTATATCAGATAATAATAATAACTGAGAATCGATTCGTAATTGACTTACCCTGCATATTTTCTTCTACTTCTCTCTTGCCTTTATTCCTTTTCTTCTTTTTGATCGGATCATTTCCCTTTTTATTTTTCTTTGGTTTCTCCTCTTGGTACGGACCAGATATAATTCGTTTTAACCTCTCTTAAAAAATTCATTTGAATAAGGTAAAAAATATAAAGGACTTTTAAATAGTTTTAAAAACAATATATGATATGATTCTTTATATAATATATATATATATATATATATATATATATATATATATATATATATATATATATATATATATATATATATATATATATATATATATATATATATATATATATATATATATATATATATATATATATATATATATAAACAAACCTTTCTCTTTTTTTATTTGTTCAAATGATACTAATTCATCTTTCATGGCTTTCTTCGACTTATTTTCATTTTTATTTGTTAATTTTTCCTTGAGTTTGTCAACAGTATTTACCGAACCGTTAAGCATTTTTTCCTCTACTTCTAGCTCTAAAACTTTTTTAACCGAACGTTCAAGTTTTTTCAGCTTTGCCACATAAAGCAAAATTTGATCTAGAAAAGAAAAATAAAATATTAAAAATATACAAATAAAAAAGAAAAAAAATCTTAGCTGAATAATACTTAGTTTGTTTAAATAGAAACTATCCAAGACAAATATTACATAATTTATGTCAGCGTACTTGGACTGATTATTCTTTCATACAAAGGGGCGAACGAATTTTTCTGAATTTTTCGTAACATTGTAAAATCTTCACCAGAATCATAAGATATCGTTATAGATCTTCCTGAAAATCCTGCTCTTGCTGTTCTACCGACTCGATGTACATACATTTCATATGATACTGGAACAGTGTAGTTTATTACCTACAAAATAAATAAATAATCTTCAATATATAATTTGTAAAACTTTAACAAATGCCAAAATGAAGACAGAAATATTTTCAAAAATTAACACAAACACTCCCTTCCATTCAGCAAAGAACTTACCGTTTTAACTCCTTTAATATCAAGCCCTCTTGCTGCAACATCTGTCGCAAAGAGAATATGAACTTCCTTGTCTTTGAATTTCTTCAAGTACTCAAGTCTCTTTTGCTGTTTTAAATTGCCATGCAATTCTCCGCACTTTAATCCCATGAGACCAAAAATTATGTGCATTCTATGACATTCGTACTAGAAAAAAAAATCTTAAATACAATTATGTTCTTAAATTTATAAAACTAATATAAAGAATCTAGTTAAAAAAATTATCCATTATTGCAAAATATGTTATAGAACGTAGATAAAATGCCAGTGTACATAAAAGGCTAAAAAATAACCAAAGTGTTCATAAAATTAAATATTCATTAGTATAAAGTAAAGATTTTGTCCTGAAAAATTTCCTCAGTTATTATTAAGCATATTACTCCTGTTCATGGAAACTGAATATATAGAACAAAATTAAAAAAGTACTTTTTTTTATCTCAAACTTTATACAGAAAAATTCTAAATTTGAAGACGGTGAAGGAAAAACATTAGTCATTTTTTATTATGTTCTGATTTTGATAACCATCTGGGTTCTATAAGGGATAGTTTAATACAATACTGAAAATGTAGAACAACTTGCCAAAACCAAGGACATAAGCCTTTTAAAATCAGTTTTCTAGGGAACAATGCAAACCTACAACCAATTAAAAAAAAAAAAAAAAAAAAATGTTATGCTCTTTTTAAAAAAATCTCCAAGCACTTCTTTTATAAACAAACAATAAAACGAGCATACAAAAATCTATCAAAAATGTTTGTCAAAAATCAATATAATTATATATATATTGTCTTGCATAGTAAATGTTATAACATCACGGACTCTAGTAACGAATGCTCCTGGTTCGACCCCTAGAGAAAAACTTTATATATATATATATATATATATATATATATATATATATATATATATATATATATATATATATATATATATATATATATATATATATATATATATATATATATATATATATATATATATATATATATATATATATATATATATATATATATATATATATATATATATATATATTGGGGATGGAGCGATACCAAAATTTTTACTGACACCGATACCTAAAAATTTTTCAGGTACCGATACCCGATACCTAAAAATTTACAGGTACCGATACCCGATACCTGAAAATATACCGATACTTACCGATACCGATACTTTATCCATTCATATACCAAAATTTTTACCGATACCGATATCTGAAAATATACCGATACTTCACTCCATCCCTATATATATATATATATATATATATATATATATATATATATATATATATATATATATATATATATATATATATATATATATATATATATATATATATATATATATATATATATATATATATATATATATATATACAACTAATATTTTGATTGTGTTAGTACATAAACCTTAAGAAAAATTGCATGAAAAAAATGGCAAAACCACGTAAAGTCTTCATTTAAAAAAAAATAAAAATAAAAAAAAAAAAGTAACTTACCTTTTGCTGAACAAATACAATAGTCTCTTCTTTGAAATTATTCATTAAAAGATGGGCCAAAACTGCTAATCTATTTTCATCATTTTTTACTTTCAACCGAATGAATTCCTGACGAAGATTTTGAGCCACCTCTGTGTTGTTGTTTACAAATACCTATATATATATATATATATATATATATATATATATATATATATATATATATATATATATATATATATATATATATATATATATATATATATATAAGAAAAAGTATGAGAGGACCAGAACCACCATGAGCGAAAGGAAGTAACAGACTCTTGAGAGGTAGTGCTACATTCCAATAGGACAGTAAAATTTGTCCCTATATATATATATATATATATATATATATATATATATATATATATATATATATATATATATATATATATATATATATATATATATATATATATATATATATATATATATATATATAAAGAACAACTAATATTTTGAATATGTTAGTACATAAATCTTAATAAAAATTACGTGAAAGAGAAATTGTAAAAGAAATTTAAATGCATGTGATTTACTAATGGATTCAGTTGAATTTGGGAAAGTCTCTATGAGTCTTCAGTCTTAAGATTCTTAAATTATTATTATATATATATATATATATATATATATATATATATATATATATATATATATATATATATATATATATATATATATATATATATATATATATATATATATATATATATATATATATATATAGTTTCTTGGTTACAACAATCTCCAGTAAACACATTTCAATTCCTATTGGATTCCTGAATAATTTGATGATGATGATGATGATGATAATGATATAATTCAAATTCAAATTCAAATTCAAAATATTTATTCAGATTATGGTTACAGGTTATAAATTGTTTACAGTAGGTCCTACTCTACTAGATACAATATTTATATTAGCTGTATATACTCTGAAAAGGGGCTTCTAAGGGGAAGTCACATTGGTTTCCATTGAACCCCAAAGTTTAGTTGATAAATATTCATCAATATAATTTAATAACAGTATTAAAATACAAATATGATGCATAAAATATAATGAGCAATAATAAATCTAGCAATAGCAATAATAATAATAGTAATAAAACAAAAAATAAAAGTTAAATACAATAGTACCCATAATAATTTAAATTAATGACAATTGTAGTTATAATAGTAGCTAGTAATGGTAATAATAATGGTAATAATAATGGTAATAATAATAATAATAATAATAATAATAATAATAATAATAATAATAATTATATTATTAAAATATATATATATAATATATATATATATATATATATATATATATATATATATATATATATATATATATATATATATATATATATATATATATATATATATATAACTTACCCTAACAGGACTTTTCAAAGAAACTACTACAAGATCTTTCACTTTATCTGTCATTGTAGCTGAAAAGAGCATGGTTTGTCTTGTAAAGGAACATTGTCTAACGATTTCTGTAAGTTGTTCAATAAAGAACTTATCCAGCATTCTGTCAGCTTCATCAAGAACTAACACTTCAATATCTTTAAGATTAAAGTCTGGAGTATTGTGCAAGTGATCAATAAGCCGACCAGGGGTGGCAATGATGATGTCTGGATTGTCCATTAATTCTTTAGTTTGCGTACCTCTATTAAAACCCCCAACTGACAATGATACAGTAACGTCAGTGAATTCACAAATACCTTCTGTCACCTCATACACCTATAAACATTAAACTTGTTGTAATTATTTCACATCAGAACAACACCAAAACGTAAGTAAAAAATAATTACCAAAATGCTTTTAAATATCAATAATATAAATATGAAACCACTTGATACAATTAAAAAATAAGACATTTAAATATCCCTTTATCACGGCACAACAAATAAAAGTTAATTATATTAACATAAAATTTAAATTTACAAGTTTCATATACATTAAATATATAATATATGCAGCGAAAAAAAATAAAAAATAACAAAAATAAAAAGCCATGTGTATTGCTGAAATATTAAATAATAATAATAATAAAAAAATACTAAATCGATTGTTGTTGCCAATATTCAATGTTAATCTCTTTTATTCTCTAAACATGTAATTCTGTGATGTATTCAATAAATGTAACAATATATATCACTAAATTTATACTATATATAAAGGATATATATATATATATATATATATATATATATATATATATATATATATATATATATATATATATATATATATATATATATATATATATATATATATATATATATATATATATATATATATATATATATATAGCTGGTAAATTTGAAAACATCTCTTATGAATACAAAAATAAAGAATCAATAACTTGCCTGAACACCAAGTTCTCTGGTTGGTACTAATACAAGAACTCTTGTAACTTCTTCAGTTGAAGGCTTAAAGATAAGTCTTTGAACTATAGGCAGCATGAATGCAGCAGTTTTTCCTGTACCAGTGGCAGCGCAGCCACATATGTCTCTACCTTTTAGGGCTATTGGAATTGTTGAAGCTTGAATGGGTGTGGGATTTTCATATCCCATATTTGCAATAGCCTTTAAATATATATATATATATATATATATATATATATATATATATATATATATATATATATATATATATATATATATATATATATATATTATATATATATATATATATATATATATATATATATATATACTGGATACAGTATTTTCTCAAGTTATGTAAATAGTAAATAATGTATTCACAAATTATTTTGAAAGCAGCTCAATTTAATGAAACTTTAGGTATCGATTTAAATACATACTTCAATCTTCTCTGGTTTTTAAGAACTTACTTTTAAAAGAGGTGGAGAAAGATTCATTTCAAGAAATGAAATATCTGAGGTAACAGTTGGAGCGTCTTCAAAACAAAACTCCTCTTTTTCTTTTTCCATTTTCTCTGCTAAAGATTTCTCAACCCTTTCTTTCTTCTTCTCCTTCTTTTTCAAGTTGTTTTTCAATTTTAACACTTCAGATTCTGAAATTATATATTATATATATATATATATATATATATATATATATATATATATATATATATATATATATATATATATATATATATATATATATATATATATATATATATATATATTACTCTCAAAATTAGTTACAAAATTGAAGTTGCTATAGTATAGTAAGAAATTAGTATATTCAAAGTAATGACATATGGTTGTCAATATTTAATTTTCACGCTTAAGCTTGGGCACCATTTTTGTCAGCTGCATATTAGGTAATTATGGAGTAGGGTAATAAACAAAATCGTTTTGCTGTTAAAGCATTAAATAAGTGTGACATAGGAAAAAGTACCACTTTCAGGATATTGTGAATGCTAGGTATTAGTTGTATGTTTGTGTACTATGCCACAAAATTATGAGAGGAAACTCATGAAGATAGACATAGATCTGGTGGGCCATGATCTATTTGGACACCTGCTAAAGCTGCAAAGGTACAAGTGAGCGAATTCTTCGTAAACAAAAAATCATATTACATGAAATGCAGATACCTAAGAACGTAAGAAATATACAAATTCACAAGGACCTATCGAGACTGGCCCAGTCAAATTGATATAAATAATACATCAAATTGATATAAATAATACTTCTAACAAAAAATGCAGTAGTTAATGTCTAACTAAACAGCAATAACAAATGTTTAATTAAATATGCAATGGCAAGCAATTGCGCCCAGATGTTTGTCAACACTATTGTATAACTTTACTGAAAGGAAGCATGTACTTCAACCACAAATGCTAAAACTACAGCTATGGTACAATCGGCTCTATTTCCGTGTCAATCACCTCAGCTACTACATATATACAAATCAATAAGCATAATATGATTGGTTAAATTAAGTTCACTAACCAATCAAAACTATTATTAAAAAAATTAGCTTATGTCACACCTAGTGGTACTCTGGGGGTTATACCTCCTAAAATCTTTGAGAACTTTATATATTTACAGCATTTTTTTTTTTTTTTTTTTGTGTTGCAGAGGATAGATTTTGCACGACTTCATTGTGTGAGTTTCTGGAGTTTGAAGACAATGGTAATTAATGAAGGCAGTATCCCTGCTACGAATAGAACGAGAGCAAGAAGAGTTAAACTAAGGCTTGTTGGGTTTAGTAGAAGGAAAAGAATATTGAATGTACACCTCCATGCCATAGAGAATCACCTTGATAATACATTCTACACACTCTGAGGGACCCCTAGCACAGAAGCAATAATCATTCCATGGGAAATCAAAAAAGAATGACCACAAGTCCGACTAGCATGTGGCACAGAAATGCCACAAATGTTTCCTTTCAATAGGAGATGGTCTTTCCTGTGGAAGACTTGTAAAGATAGAAGAGGATACAGAGATAAGGAGGTGATTGGACATCTACATGAAGAACCTTACACTTTTTACTATTAAAATTCACCTGTCCATCCAAGAAGTTTATCTAGACCACTTTGAAGTTCAATGCATCCATCATTATTTCTCACAGAGGTAGCCACTTTGGCATTATCTGTAAACTTAGCAACCATACATTTAAGTCCCTGGTTCAAACTTTTATGGGGAACAATAACCCTGTGAGACACTCTTCACAATTTCCCAGGTTCATTTAATGCCATAAAGTAGTAAACACTGCCTTATATTCTTCAACCAATCCACCTAAAAATTCCATCATTCATTTTCAGAGAGCATTGAAGGTTAAAGGCAAACAAATGATGCACTGGAGATGAATACCCTAAGAAAGGCAAGAGATAGAAAATTTGATCAAAACACTCGTGGCTGAGTATGTACATGATCAGAACCAACAAATTTTCTTCACAGGCAAAAAAAAAAATCTTTAACATGGAAGAAGTTTTAGCAAACAAAATGAAATAGTGCATATTAGGTCAATTAAGGATTCATAAAGGGTATGGGCATTTAAATTTTTTAAAAAAAGTTAAAAAAAACCTTTAGAAGATATAAAAACAACAAAGACTGAGATATACATCTGAGTTTTACTTGCATATAAAATAAAATTCCCTAATTTTTTCATTTTTTTGTGAGTTTTGCAGTATACAGGAAGTTGTAATAATAATACTTTAACTATATATAATAAACAAAATTTTATTCAGCAAGTATCATTCAAAAAAATCTTTTGAATGTTTATTTCCTGATATTATGTCGATACTCATTGGTAATTCACTAGAATTCATAATCCAATATATATATATATATATATATATATATATATATATATATATATTATATATATATATATATATATATATATATATATATATATATATATATATATATATATCAAACCTTTGATTGTATAACTTTCATTTTCATTGGGTGTAATATCTTTATCATCATCATCATCTTCATCTGAAAAATACTTTTAAAAAAAAATAAATAAATAAAATCTCATCCAAATTTAGATGTAAATTAAATTCCGAATTAATTATTCTGACAATTATGAAAATATCCAGTTTGAAATTCTTACCTTTTTATCTTCTAAACGAACTCTATCAATTGTATTATTTATGTCATATGCATTAGTACTTTTCTTCAAGTACTTGTCAATACTTGATTCAACTGGTTTTTTTGTTTTCTTCAAATTCATAGACTTAAATATAAGATTAATAAAACATTAGACCTATATAAATCTGAATAAATATTTTCTAACAGCACTTTTATCAATTATAGGGAAATATTAAAAGAGCAAACCTCATCGGGAAGATCATCAAAAAATCCATCACCACCATCATCTTTCACGCTAATTCTCTGCAATGCCATCTAAAAATTAAAAAAAAGAAAATGGCAAATTATGAAATAAATATCAAAAGATACGCAAAAGTCAATCAATTAACACCCAAAATGTTTTAGTTTCAAATTAAGGTTTCTCTCTCCATACCTCTTTCTCAAATTCATCATCATCATCAGAGAAATTTTCAACCTCATCATCACTATAGATTGTTCCTGGATCTTTCATGATTATACAGGTATTTTTAATAAAATTTTTATATTTAAAAAAAAAATAAAAATCCTGAAATATTAATAAAAAGTAACTTTAATAATAATAAAAAATTTTTTAAACACTTATTCAGTTAAACAAAATAAGTTACACTATTATACAATTAAAATTACAAATATATTTATTAATATTTCTAATTGAAATTGGTTGCTGGGATCACAAGTAGGGACCGACTGGGGCCAGGGCCGGGGTTATGGCAGGGGTTTCCAAATATTTGTAAAGAGGTCAAAAGCACTGAAATTTTAGGTTAAGAAAATTAGATATAAGGTTTATTTAATTGTAAGGAAGGAGTAGAATAGCCAACATTCACTTAAATTAATGATTATATGCATTTTCTCCACAAAAAAAATCAGAAAATTACAGTTTTGTATATTTAAAGTTTAAAAAAAGTACAAAAATTAAAAAAAAAAATTATTCTAATTCATAATAGTGATTTAACACGTTTACCTAGGTAAGACTCAAAGGTAAAGTTTGAAAAAATGTAAGATATAAAATTATCAATTTAACCTGTATTTATACATATCATTGTTATTTTATTGCTATGTATCAAACTTGTATCATTTAGCTGCATTATTTAAAAATTATTATTTTGTTTATACTTTCAGTCAATATGGCTAAAAGATCAGCTTCTGCAGTATTTGAATACTTTACAATGTTTCAGGATAGGCTCGAAATAGCTAAATGTAACATCTGCAGTCAGAAAATTAGAAGAGAACCTCCGGGTGCTACAAGTAAAAAAAATTTCAACCAAATCTTTTTGGAGTATCTAAAATCAAAACACAAAGATGAACATTCACTAGCAGAAAAGGAGCGGTCAAAAGAAACAGAAAAGAAAAAAATCTTAATTTTCTTATATTTTGTTTGAAATTTTTCTTTATTATTTGACTGATTGAGCTGAAATTTTCAAAGTATGTGAATTTTTTCACGAAGTTCTGAGTTGATTTCGAGCATTTTTTTGAGTCTATAACGGTTTGAAATTTATTTGGACCCAAAGTTGAAAAAAATGAATAACTGGGTCAAACCACTGGTCCACATGAGCTGAAAATTTAACTGAATACCTTTGCCCCAAATTTCTTGCATTGGTGGGAATAGATTTTTGATATCACGTCTAGAAAAAAGTTACAAGCACTTGAAAATTTTTTTTGCAAAAATCGTACCCTTCTGGAGGAAAAAATTATTTAAAAAAAAAAAAGCTACCTACTATTTTTTTTTATTTGTGAATATTGTTTAGAAGAGGAACAGGGCAACAATTTTTTTTTAGTGCATTTTTAAATGCCCTTTGTTTGAAGCGAGATATAGCCTCTCAAACTTTGGGAATTTTTGAAATTTGGCCAAAAATGGACCTTTTTGAAGGCTATATCTCAAAACCAACGAATGTCATCGAATAAAGTACATAGAGGAATTTGTAGCCCCACCCCTCCTCTATACACACCAATAAACCAATAATAGGAAATGTTCATAGTTGTATTTTTTTTAAAAAAATTTTGTCTGAAAAGGTGGATTTTTTTTAGTTCAAAAAAATTTTTTTTTCTATAGTTGGTCAGTTTTTGGCTTATAACATTTTTTCTATAACTCTGGGAACAAAAGTCTATTAGAGACTTTTGTAGCCCATATAATTTTGAATAAAAAGTCCAACTTTCAGCTCATTCTAAAAAGTGGTTTGGCACCGCCATTCTATTGAAAAAGGGTAAAATTTCCACAAAAAAAAAAAAAAAAAAAAAAAAAAAAAAAAACTTTTAACCGTAATAGACTCGGAAAAACGCTAGAAATGGACTTTTCTTACCGGTAAAAAATCTATATACACTGAAAGTTTCAGCAGAATCGGCTGAAAATTTAAAAAAAAAAAAAAAAATTGTATAATTTGCCATTTTAACCCCGGCCGGCAACCCCGGTTTTCCCTGATTTTTAGCTGTGGCCCTGGTTGGTTCATACCTCCAAGTATATTTCTAAATCTATCAAAGTCTGCATTTTTAAAATCAAAAACTTTTACCTTGGTTTCTGCTAAATATGGTTTAGCTAAACCTTATTTTATGATCACTGCTATTGAAATTTTCTTCAACTGTAATATTATTAACCAAAGAATCTTCATCTACAAATACAGGTATACCTTGAATAGTACAGCTTTGATTAGTTCATTTTAACTATAGTACAACTTATTAATTTTAAAATTAGTAATTTTCCTTTTTTTTTATAAGTGAAAGAAAAATGTAAGCATAGAGCCTTTATCTTACGATAACTACACTAGACATTATATACAATAATACAGCATTCAACTAGCCATGCTACATATAAGTTGTTATTTATCATTTTCAATTTTTAAAAATTATGATCACCCTTTTTTTTTTAATGAGAAAAGGCCAAAGAAGAAACCAGTGAAAACTTCAATATTTGCAATTTTTTAGTAATAAAAAATGAAATCTTTAAATATTTTTTTATTCAATAATACATTAATAAAAGTTTTTAATTTTATTTGTTTTATTATTCATTTTAAGCATGAAAATCATTATTAAAACAGATATCAATAATAAAAAAATAAAAAAATTATGACAAAATTAATAGAACTAATTATCAATTTTCCTATAGCTTACATTCCTTGAATAGTTCAGTTTTCAGACAGTATGGGAAATTGCTGGAACCAATTATTTGTCCTAAGCAAAGTATACCTGTATTAGATTTAATAATGAAATGGATCTTGTTGCTTCATCAATTACCTGGCTTAAAAAATTATCAAGTATACAGTCAATAAACAACAAACTAGTCTGATCAGTACAAGAGAAGGTACTCTAATCAATATCAGGAAAATTGAAATCGCTAATTATAATAATAATACTCTACTTCTTTAATATTACAAGCTACCGTAACCTCATTTATCATTGCAACATTCAAATCCTTATCTTGAGATGGGGCTCTGTAAAGTGTAAATGGCTCCACCCCATAGACAAACGTTTGTGCCATGCATTTGCAACTTGTATTATAAAAATAAGCATTATTGCAGTACAGCAATGAAATCATAAATGCATGGCACACAATCATTTGTCTATGGGGGGCTCTGCCCCCTGTACTCCCTAACCAGCCAGAGGTAGTGATAAAATTTTTCCCTCTCTCTCTCTCTCTCTATATATATATATATATATATATATATATATATATATATATATATATATATATATATATATATATATATATATATTATATATTATATATATATATATAGGAACCGGGGCCCCGGCCAAAAATTTGGGAAAACTGGGGTTTGGGGTTAAAATGGCAAATTATACTAAAAAAATTTTTATTTTTTTTTTAATTTTTAGCCGATACTACTGAAACTTTCAGTTATATAGATTTTTTACCGGTAAGAAAAGTCCATTTCTAGCGTTTTTCCGAGTCTATTACGGTTAAAAGTTTTTTATTTTTTTTTTTTGGTTGAAATTTTACCCTTTTTTAATTGAATGGCGGTGCCAAACCACTTTTTAGAATGAGCTGAAAATTGGACTATTTATTCAAAATTAAATGGGATACAAAAGTCTCTAATAGACTTTTGTTCCCAGAGTTATAGGAAAAATGTTATAAGCCAAAAACTGACCAACTATAGAAAAAAAAATTTTTTGAACTAAAAAAATCCACCTTTTCAGACAAATTTTTTTTAAAAAAAATACAACTATGACATTTCCTATTTTTGGTGTGTATAGAGGAGGGGTGGGGCTACAAATTCCTCTATGTACTTTATTCGATGAGATTCGTTGGTTTTGAGATATAGCCTTCAAAAAGGTCCATTTTTGGCCAAATTTCAAAAATTCCCAAAGTTTGAGAGGCTATATCTCGCTTCAAACAAAGAGCATTTAAATATGCACTAAATAAATATTGTTGCCCTGCCCTCTTCTAAACAATATTCACAAAAAAAAAAAAATAGGTAGCGTTTTTTTTAAATAATTTTTTCCTCCAGAAGGGTACGATTTTTGCAAAAAAAATTTCAAGTGCTTATATAACTTTTTCCTAGACGTGATATCAAAAATCTATTCCCACCAATGCAAGAAATTGGGGCAAAGGTATTCAGTTAAATTTTCAGCTCATGTGGACCAGTAGTTTGATCCAGTTATTCATTTTTTTCAACTTTGGGTCCAAATAAGTTTCAAACCGTTATAGACTCAAAAAAATGCTCGAAATCAACTCAGAACTTCGTGAAAAAATTCACATACTTTGAAAATTTCAGCTCAATCAGTCAAATAATAAAAAAAAAATTTCAAACAAAATATAAGAAAATTAAGATTTTTTTTCTTTTCTGTTTCTTTTGACCGCTCCTTTTCTGCTAATGAATGTTCATCTTTGTGTTTTGATTTTAGATACTCCAAAAAGATTTGGTTGAAATTTTTTTACTTGTAGCACCCGGAGGTTCTCTTCTAATTTTTTTGACTGCAGATGTTAACATTTAGCTATTTCGAGCCTATCCTTGAAACATTGTAAAGTATTCAAATACTGCAGAAGCTGATCTTTTAGCCATATTGACTGAAAGTATAAACAAAATAATAATTTTTAAATAATGCAGCTAAATGATACAAGTTTGATACATGGCAATAAAATAACAATGATATGTATAAATACAGGTTAAATTGATAATTTTATATCTTACATTTTTTCAAACTTTACCTTAGGGTCTTACTTAAGTAAACCTGTTGAATCACTATTATGAATTAGAATATTTTTTTTTTTAAATTTTTGTACTTTTTTTAAACTTTAACTATACAAAACTGTAATTTTTTGATTTTTTTTTTTGGAGAAAATGCATATAATCATTAATTTAAGTGAATGTTGGCTATTCTACTCCTTCCTTACAATTAAATAAACCTTATATCTAATTTTCTTAACCTTAAATTTCAGTGCTTTTGACCTCTTTACAAATTTTAGGAAACCCCAGCCCCGGCCAAATTCCAACCCCGGTCGGTCCCTATTAGGCCTAGGTGTAGATTGTTTCTGACCTTCGATATTTTTTATATCAATATTTTTTTATGTCGATATTTTATTTTAATCGATACTTTTATACCTAACGAGTTTCAGTTACCTTTGACTGTTCAAGATATGTGTAATTTGTTCTTTTCAGTTCAGATACCTTAAATTTAGGTTATGTTATAAACTATAAGTACATTAAAATTATTGTTATTATTTAGGTTAAATTACGGCATTTTCGGTAGTTCAGGTTATGATAAGTCGAATTAGGTTCTGCTAGAAAAGTAAGTAATAATAATTGTGTGTATGTCTAGTGTAATAGTCCCTCTGGCAACATTCTTGTTTATGTTAGGCTTCTCCGATATTTTCAATTATCGATATTTTCGGACAATCGAAAGTCGAAACAATCTACACCTTTACCTATATATATATATATATATATATATATATATATATATATATATATATATATATATATATATATATATATATATATATATATATATAATAGTCATTTAATATGTTGCCAAAAAAAATTTTTTTTTGATGGGGAAGTAAAAAAAGATATAATGGCAACCTATTAAAATGAAAGCACTGAAAACCTTTATAAGACTATGTCATTGTACGCATTTCTGCCTATTAAAAGATCTTATATCATTAATTTAAAATTTTTTTTTTTAATTTTAAAATATTTTTTTCTTCCAAAAGCATTTGTCATTCGCTGATTAATCATAAAAAAAAAAATTCTGATCATTTCGTTTTCGTAGTTAGGCTGAGTAGAAAAAAAAATTAGGGCCACCCTTCACTACAGTATTACCTGAATTTCTATTACAACAATGTTTCTGAATCACTGGTATTACAAAAACTTTAAAAAAATTTTTTAATATATATATATATATATATATATATATATATATATATATATATATATATATATATATATATATATATATATATATATATATATATATATATATATATATATATAGTTTCCCAAATTATATGATTCCAACAGCACCATGACTCCCATCTTCAATATTATCTACTAAAAGCGCCTATGTGGACTTGAACAAGGTCAGATTGTATTTCTAAACCTTTGGGAAGTACTATCCTCAGAAGCACTACATGAACATTGATCATAAAAATGACAAAATTTCTCGTTTAGGTTTGTTTCACAATTACACTTCAGTTTTCTTCCGCCCATGAAGACCAAAATTTTTGAAGTTTCGAAAAAGTAAACATGATCATGGCTAATTGCCTAAGGTAGTTAGGAAGTATTACATTTTTTGGAAATTTTACTCGAAGTATAATTAAATAATAAGTATTACAGTAAGTAACATAAGAAATCATCAGTCATAAAGCCTAACACAATACACTAAATATAACTAATCTTTTTTGCAGTAACCATAAAACCTCAATAAGTTTTAACACATCCGAAAAAACACGTTCACTCACATAAATATATCGTACTAGGGATGCCGAAAGAGTTTCGATATATATCGATATAAATATTTTTTTTTACGATAGTATCGAAAAAATATCGATGATATTTTCAAAACCGATATATCGATATATCGATATTTTGTCAGTATCGAACCAACGATATTTTTTTTTTACTTCTAGAAATTTTAAGTAGTTTTTAGCTCATTTATAAAAAAAAAAAAAAAAAAAAAAAAAAAAAAAAAAA
>SEYY01006952.1:10000-22500 GCA_009176605.1 Armadillidium nasatum | reverse complement strand
CAGGAAGATTTGGAAGCATCTCAATTCTTCTAATCTTATCTCTGATCGCCAGTATGGCTTTCGTAAGAAACGCTCTACAGGTATCTTCTTTCCCTTCTCTCTGAATCTTGGTCCTCCGCTATTCGGCATTTCGGTGAATCTTTTGCTGTCGCGCTGGACATATCGAAAGCCTTCGATAGAGTCTGGCACAAAGCTTTGATTTCTAAACTTCCCTCTTTCGGTATCTATCCTTCTCTCTGTGATCTTCTCGCTAATTTCCTTTCCGGTCGTTCTATAGCAACTGTTGTAGACGGCCATCGTTCATCCTTTAAATCTATTAATAGTGGTGTTCCTCAGGGTTCTGTACTATCACCAACACTTTTTCTACTCTTCATTAATGACCTTCTCTCCATCACCTCATCTCCTATCCACTCCTATGCTGATGACTCCACCCTTCATTATTCCTTCCATTTTGAAAAACGTCCCACCCAACAGCAGTTAATAGACTCGAGAAGGGTAGCCTTGGAACAACTAGCCTCTGATCTTTCCCGTATTTCAAATTGGGGCAGAGAAAACATGGTTGTTTTCAATGCCTCAAAAACTCAGTTCCTCCATCTCTCCACTAGACACAATCTTCCACACAACTATGATATCTTCTTCGAAAACACACAACTCAAGCCTTCATCTGTCCTTAATATTCTTGGTGTTTCTTTTTCTCGTGATCTTTCTTGGAAAGATCACATTACTTCTCTTTCTAAACAAGCTTCTAAGAGGTTGGGTGTTCTGAGGCGCCTTCAGAATTACTTCACGCCACCCCAGTTGCTTGCTCTGTATAGGGGTGTTGTTCGTCCCTGTATGGAGTATGCTTCGCACATCTGGGGTGGTTCCACACATACAGCTCTCTTAGAGAAGGTGGAGTCAAGGGCATTTCGTCTCATCAACTCTCCTACTCTTACTAACTCTCTTCAATCTCTTTCTGCCCGTCGAATTGTTGCGTCACTCTCTCTTTACTATCGCTATTACAACAGACACTGCTCTTCTGAACTCTCTCGTTGCATACCTCCTCCATTGAGAAGAGCTCGTGCGACACGAATTTCTACACATTCTCATCCTTTCTCTGTCCAACTCTCCGACCCCAGACTTAACCGCTATGCTCAGTCTTACATATACTCTACTGGTAAAGTCTGGAACACACTCCCTTCATCTGTTTTCCCAACTTCCTTTGACTTGCATACTTTCAAACGCCGTGTGTCTGGACACGTCGGCCACCATCGACCATGATTATAGACCTTTCCCAACTCCGGTGGAATTTGGTAGGCCTCCTGGCCTTTGCCCACCGGAGGAGACATAAAAAAAAAAAAAAAAAAAAAAAAATATATATATATATATATATATATATATATATATATATATATATATATATATATATATATATATATATATATATATATATATAGTTTAAATATCCAATATAACTATCATATACTATAAATAAAGTTTAGAGATTAATGTCAGCTACTGGACTCAAACCAGCAACTTCTAATATGGCAAGTCTTGAGCGCTAACCACTAGGCCATGACGGCTCGGAAGGAAATCACATTGGAACTGCTTATTATCTACAGTCATGACATTAATGCCATGGCCTAGTGGTTAGTGCGCAAGGCTTACCATCTTAAGGGTTGCTGGTTCGAATCCATTAGCAGACATTAATTTTCCATGTAGAAATAGTCTGTGAGAGTTATTGATGACTTTTAACTTTATTAAATAATTATTTGCGAGTGTGGGATCCTATCTTTAACCTCGTTACCTTTTGCCTGAGTTAAGGTCGGGGAAGTCCTTTGGGTTTGACTTCATGGGTGTAGATCATGAGCAGTTCTAATTTAGATTTCCTTTTGAACCACCATGGCCTAGTGATTAGAGTGCAAGACTTATCATCTTTAAGGTTGGTATTTCGAGTCCAATAGCAGACATTAATTTTCTATATATAAATAGTGTGTGAGAGTTATAGTAGACCTTATTCTTTATTATATAACTGTCTGAGAGTGAGGAATTAAATACTTCAATACCCCTTTACCTGAGTTGAGATCAGTGGGGGAGGGTTCCTATGAAATTGACGTCATGACTGTAGATCTTGAACAGTTCCAATGTGCTTTCCATTTGAACCGCCATGGCTTAGTGGTTAGCGGGCAAGACTTACCAACTTAAGGTTGCTGGTTCGAGTCCAATAGCAGACATTAATATATATATATATATATATATATATATATATATATATATAATATATATATATATATATATATATATATATATATATATATATATATATATATATATATATATATATATATATATATATATATATATATATATATATATATATATATATATATATATATATATATATATATATATATATATATATATATATATATATATATATATATATATATATATATATATATATATAAGTGAAGGAATGCTTTGCTTTATTTGTTAACCTTCAACATACATGCCTCCTACAACAATGCACCTCTTGGTACGGTTGTACAACTGACAAATGCCGTCGTGGAAGTCTGCAGACGCATATCTCTGTAATTCACGTGTTTCGTTGGTTTGAATATCCTCAACACTATAAAAATGACGCCCCTTTATGCGTAATTTAAGTTTAGGGAATAGAAAATAATCGGAGGGAGCCAGGTCTGGTGAATACGGCAGGTGATGAAGTACTGTGACTCTTTTCTTCGCGAGAAACGCTTTGACAGTAGCCGCATAATGAGAAGGAGCTTTATCGTACAAGAATCAACCACAAGATTGAGTCAGACCTGGCGTAGCACGTCGTATATTTTCAAAAGTCGATCTTTGCTAGTATTGAGCCCTTCTGCTATCATTCTTAATGACAAATAATGATTTTCACGCAATATTTGCCTTATCTCCTCAATGTTGTCGTCTTTCCGAGATGTGCTGGTATTTCTTCTTCTTCTTCTTCTTCTTCTTCTTCTTCTTCTTCTTCTTCTTCTTCTTCTTCTTCTTCTTCTTTTATAGCTTGGCGTCGAAACTGCAAAAGATTAATCAGATATTTTAAAAGAAATTTCGAAATTAATATTGTTCGAGAAAGTAAAAATAATCCCAAGAATTTTTACAACTATGTAAATAATAAAAGTTCTATTAATTAAAATATCAATTAAACCAGTTTTGGACAATAACGGAAATCTAAAATCAAACAATGTTGACGTGGCAAACGTTTTAAATAATTTTTTTTCTTCAGTTTTTTACGAAAGAAAACCTAGATAATGTTCCTAGCATGCAAGATATAAAAGATTTTTATATAGACAATATTCTAGATACATTTGAAATTTTAGAAGAAGTTGCATTCCAAATTGATAAATTATTAATAAATAAATCCCCTGGACCAGATGGCTTCTACCCGGTACATCTTAAAAGCTTGAAAGATATATTAGTGAAACCTTTGACAAAGCTCTTCAACGAGTCTCTACAACAGGGAATAGTTCCGCATAATTTCAAACTTGCTAATATAACTCCTATTTTTAAAAAAGGTGATCGTAAGCTTCCTAATAACTACAGACCAATTAGTTTAACTTCTATCGTTGGCAAAATTTTTGAGGCAATACTAGCGAGTAGATTAGTTGCACATCTTGAAGATCACGAGTTGCTCAATAATTCTCAACATGGCTTTAGAAAAAATAGATCATGCTTAACAAATTTACTAGAATTTTTTAATGAAGTTATTAACAATGCAGATAACCACAAGTATGATGTCATTTACTTAGACTTTCAAAAAGCATTCGATACTGTGCCTCATCAAAGATTATTGGAAAAACTAAGGGCTCATGGAATTCGAGGAAAACTTTTAAATTGGGTTAAAAATTGGTTATTGGATCGACGTCATCGTGTCGTAATTAATGGCGAATGCTCAGAATGGGTGAATGTTATCAGTGGTGTGCCTCAAGGATCTGTCCTGGGCCCAATACTCTTTATTGTATATGTAAATGACATAGATGAAAATGTATTAAGTAATATTTCGAAATTTGCAGACGATACAAAAATTGGAAATCGCATAACTTGCGAGAAAGATTATCAAGTACTCCAAAGTGATTTGAATAAAATAGTCAATTGGTCAAAAACATGGCAAATGAAATTTAATATTGATAAATGTAAGGTTTTATATTTCGGTAGTAGGAATATCAAATATAATTATGTTATAGGTGACTCAGATATCAAAGTTGTCGATGAGGAAAAGGATATTGGAGTTTTAATCAGTAAGGATTTAAAATTTGCAAAACAATGTGCTGATTCTGTTAAGAAGGCTAATAAAGCTTTAGGATTCATTAGCAAGAAATTTTGAATATAAATCTAAAAATATAATACTTCCTCTTTATTAATCGTTAGTTAGACCTCATCTGGAATTCGCGGTACAATTTTGGAGTCCATATCTCAAAAATGGCATAGATAAAATCGAAAGAATTCAAAAAGGGCAACTAAATTAATACCAGAATTGAGAGGTAAAACATATGCGCGACGGTTACGAGAACTGGATATACATTCTCTAGAAACAAGAAGATTGAGAGGAAAATTAATAGAAGTATTTAAAATTCTAAATAAATTTGACAACGTTGATTATTATAGGCAATACTTTCAGTACTACTTGAATAACCTAACACGTAGCAACGGACACAAGCTATCTCACAAGCGATTTCAAACAAACATATCAAAGAATTTTTTTACGTACGATGTGATTGAAAAATGGAATAGTCTTTCTTATCAAATAGTGAACAGCAACAACATCGAATCATTCAAAAAGAAATTGGATGTACATTTTAAGGAAATTGGTCTATGAGCGTAAAGTTCAATGGTGATTATTTAACAGACTAGCCTTGAGTGGACTGTAAAGTCTTTGCTAGTCAGTGTTTTGTAGTTCTTCTTCTTCTTCTTCTTCTTCTTCTTCTTCTTCTTCTTCTTCTTCTTCTTCTTCTTCTTCTTCTTATTATTATTATTATTATTATTATTATTATTATTATTATTATTATTATTATTATTATTATTATTATTATTATTATTATTATTATTATTATTATTATTATTATAATTATTATTATTATTTATAATAATTATTATTATTATTAAATTGGTAAATGCATGGCACACGAATATTTGTATACGGGAGGTTCAGGCACACGTATTCCTGGACCTGTGAGTGGTGGTGATATATGAGTGAAAGATCTTCAGTACTTTAGCAAAACCAACGTTTTTATGTGAAACTAATCCGTGCTTTCGGAAATAGCAAATTTAGTATAGGGCTCTCTCTCTCTCTCATATATATATATATATATATATATATATATATATATATATATATATATATATATATATATATATATATATATATATATATATATATATATATATATATATATATATATAATTAAAAAATATATAATTAAAATTTAAAGATATATTATATATATATATATATATATATATATATATATATATATATATATATATATATATATATATATATATATATATATATATATATATATATATATATATATATATATATATATATATATATATATATATAATTAAACTAAATATGATAATTAAATAAATTTAAACAATTGAAAAATCAATTTACACGTATATAAAAACTATTTTATTATAAAAATCAACTTGTGGTTCTCCATGGCGTAGTGGTATGGTTCTCGACTTCAAAATATCAGCGAAAATGCCGACCGTTCGAATACTAGTCAGATGGTTTATGACATCAGAGGTAAATGTATTAAATTAAAAATAGATGTCGTAGCAAATATAAAGATAGTCACGTGGTATTTGATACACATGGTGCAGAGCTCCCATGTGTGTAACTAAGTTTTTACTTTTATTCGAATAAAATTGAAAGGCGTTTGGTGATTTCATATTTATTCAAATTCCTTTCTATATAGAGCCGCAAAAAACGCGTTTTATGCCGCTCTATTCGAAAGTAATTATTATGGGGAGTTAAAATCTTGATTATAAATGATGTTATTACCAATGTTTCATGAACTGGATAGTGAAATAGATACAAAAAAATAGAATAAGTTCTATTTCAATGAAACTTATTTACCTGGCTTTGTTTGACAAAGTTACACACACACACATTGGGCTTCACTAGTAAGTGAAATCACACTGAAAGTAATGCTGCACTATTTTACGGAACATGTTTATCATTTCTTTTGATGTATGAACTCAGTAAATAATATTAAAAAATAACGAGACTTCTCAGTGTAGATTATTCACATTATGTGGTAAAAGGTTGGAAATATGTTTAAAATTTAATATTTGTTCAATATTTTTACTATTCAAACTATTTTCAGATTAAATAGAATTAAATGTCACACTTCTTTTAATTGAATTTACTTTACTTTGCATCGAATCATTTGACTTCAGGAACATCATTGTGCTGAATATACAAATTCAGCATGGCGTCCAAAAAATTCCTTAAATGAAAGTTGTGTAATTTTTCCAATTCTATCTTGGAAAATTTCCCCCCAAAAATTGGATTAATAAAAAAAAATTAGAGCATACTTTTAATTTCTATATACAAAATTTTGACCTTTGTTATATAATGTGAAAAATAATCTGCACAAATATTTTTTTCCTTAATATTGTTTAATGGGGTCTTAAACCTGGTATTTATTTAGTTCACATCTAAATGCTTAAGTTTTATTTTGAAAGAAATCCACTCAAAACTGGCCATTCAAATTAGGACCAAATATCAAACTATTTAGTATACATAAACATGATCTGAAATGAAATTTTGTAACTTTTCCAATTTTAACTACGAAATTTTTCTAAAAATCGGATAAATAGTTAAAATAAAAAATTAAATTTCAACTTCGATAATTTTTTGAATTTGACTTAAAGGAATTTATAAAATTGAAATTTTTAAAGTTTGATAAGAAAAAAAAATCCGTCTTTTTAACTCAGTTTTTTTAATTAATAATAATAATAATAATAATAATAATAATAATAATAATAATAATAATAATAATAATAATAATAATAATGATAATAATAACAATAAAAATAAATATTTTTAAAAAATATTACAAGTAAAAACAAAGAAAAATATATATAATTATAAATATAAATAATTAAAATTATATAATAATTATATTTCCTAGTAATATAGGAAATTAAATCCTATTATTTCTAAGGTAAAAATTCTATAATATATCATTCAAGAAAAATAACATATTCAGATTTCGAGAAGAAAAATGTTATCTTTTTAAAGAAAGCTCTGGCTAAAAGAAGTCCGGATCTTGAATGAGATCCTTCCGAAGTGGGATGCTTTTTTGAAAATGCCGGATATCCTGCCGGAGTCGAAGCCAGAGCCGGAGTTGGAGTTAGATCCTGTTTCTTTGTTGATTTTTATATTTATTATTAATGATATTTTTCTGTTCTTCTGAAATATATATATATATATATATATATATATATATATATATATATATATATATATATATATATATATATATATATATATATATATATATATATATATATATATATATATATATATATATATATATATATATATATATATATATATATATATATATATATATATATATATATATATATATATATATATATATATATATATATATATATATATATATATATATATATATATATATATATATATATATATATATATATTTTTTTTTTCTTTTTTAAAGGTTTTTTTATAAATAAAATTTTATTTTTAATTTATTAACTTTATTTATTTTTATATTTTCCTTTTGATTGTTTTCAAACTTTTTAATATTTTTCTTTTATAATTTGTTTATTTTTTTCATTTTATAAGAGTTTTGCTTAATTATATTTAAAGTATTTTATTAAAGTTATTGAGATCTTTGAAAGTTAATCAAACGTTAATTTTGTTTAAATCAGCAAAAAAAAAAAAAAAAAAAAAATAAATAAATAAATAAATAAAAAAAATTAAAAAAAAATTAAAAAAATAAAAATTTGAAATTGAAATTTCTTTATTAACTCAAAGTGTGTACGAGTTAGATCATTATGTGCGAATACATAAGCTCTAAATTTTGCAAATTTACATGTGTTGTGATGTCTATTTTTTCCCTATTTGAAATATTTTCTGTTTCAGTTAATGGTTGAAAGTCTTCAAGTTTAGAACTCCTGTTTATGTCTCCAAAAGAGGGGGTCAGGTTTTCCTTTTAGTTTTTTTAGTTTTTCTTCTTCTTCTTCTTTAGTTCTTAGATCTTCATGATAACCTTTTCTGTACCTTTTTTTCCTCACATTTAGTCTTTACTTTTCTAAATTCCATTTTTCCCTTTTTTTTTTTTTTTTTTTTTTTTTTTTTTTTTTTGTAGAATGCGGTCTTTTTCTCATCGTTCGTCTTTTTCGACAGCATTCGATCACTTATAAATTTCGATGTCTCTCCACAGTTTCTTCCTCCTTACTTGCACTTTTTTTCCTCTTGTTATCTTTTATTTCCTTTTCATCCTTCCCTCCACCTTTTCTGCTTATCCGTCTCTTCTTCTTCACTGTTTTTAACTTCTTCTTTTTCTTATTCTTCTTCTTCTTATTCTTATTCCTTTCTTTTCCTTCTTATTTTCTTATTCCACCTTCAAATTCTCTATTCTTCTCTCTATCATCTTTTTCTCCACTCCCGTTTCATCTCTTCTTTTCATCTTCCATCATGAGTCAACTCTTTTTCCTTTTCTCAACCTTCTTTTCCTCTTGCATCAGTTCTTCCTTAACATTTCTCTCCTTTTTCGCGCTCCCACAAAGCATACCTTAGACAATTTTCGAAACATTTTGAATTTTATTTCTTTGGAATTTCGAATAAAAGCAGTTTAAGTAAATTGTCGTTAATCGATGGAGGAAAAAAATTATTTTTATTTCCCTTTCGACTCTCGTTCCTCTTGCGAATAAAATGCACACACACGCGCGCGCGCGCACACACACACACATAAGCAGACGTAACTAAAGGAATTACCGAATGCAAATACAATTTTGTTGCTTCTTTTGTTTATAGTTTCCTTGTTTTGGGAAATCTCATCAGGATATACATTCATTCCTATATATATATATATATATATATATATATATATATATATATATATATATATATATATATATATATATATATATATATATATATATATATATATATATATATATATATATATGTGTGTGTGTGTGTGTGTGTTTCTTATATGCTAATCTTATGTTTAATCTCTTGTTAAAGCTGTTTTCTCAAGCCTTTATTACTAGTCCAATTTTAGAGAATTCCAGAGATATTATTATTATTATTATTATTATTATTATTATTATTATTATTATTATTATTATTATTATTATTAAAGATCTTTTTTTCTGAGCTTTACACCAAAACAGATTACGGTCCTGAAGGTGCTTCTTCTGTGGGAGTCATAACTTGTGCTTCGAAATTTTCACCTTGTCTTCGTAACTGTTTCTTCTCTACCTGTCAAATTCAACATTACCCTTCGCCTGGAAGCGCACGTTCCTTCAGATTATGCTGTAAAAAGAGGTTCAATCTCAATCTTTTAACTATCATCTTTATAGTTTTAACTTATGTTCTTCACAAAGCTTTAGAATCTTTTCTTAATGGGAAGACTTGAAGATATTTTAAATCGTTTAACCTTATCCCAGATAGTCAACAACGTTCTCATTAGGAACGTTCTTCTGGTAATTTTCTTTCCTTTCTTTTTGACACTTTTTTTTATTCTGTTCTTCGGCATTTCGGTGAGTCTTTTTGATGTGAAATTTGACATATCGAGAGTATTCAATGGACACTTGCTTTGGTTTCTAATCTTCTCTCATTCGGTATCTATCCCTCTCTCCGTGACCTCTCTGATTTTATTTCTGCCATTCCATAGCCATAGCCACCATCCATCATTTAAAATCAAAGTGGTCTTCTTCAGAAATATGTCCGATCTCCAACTCTTTTTTTTTCTATTTTTCGTTATTGAGTTACTCTCTATTATTTCATCGCTTATCCATTCCTGTACAGATCAACTCAGCCCTTTATTTTTTCCTTTCAATTTGAAAGACGACCCCGCAGATAAGCAAATAGTTACCGATAGGAGGGTAGCCTTAAAGTTACTCACCTCTAATTTTTCTCATATCACTAGTTGGGGCAAAGAAAATTTGATTTCCAAATGTCCCATAAATCTAGTTCCTTCACCTATCAACTAGTCATAATTTTCCACACAGTTACAACATCTTCAAAAACACATAGCTCAACCCTTCTTTTGTTCGTAAATTTTCCTGAATGAACCACATTATATTTATCGCTAAATAAGATTCTAATTAAATGGGAGTTTGGGGAGCCCTCATAACTTTTCACCGGAACAGTTGCTAGCTTATTATTGGGTCTTTCTTTCGCCCTTGATTGGAGTACGCACCTACTGTATGGGGTTGCTCATACATTCTGCTTTCTTTGATAAAAGTCTAGGGTTTTTCTACTTATCAACTCTTCTGCTCTCACTAACTCTCTCCTATCTCTCTCTGGCAATCGAAATATTGCATCACTTTCTCTATTTGTGTTTAGTGTCAAATAAAAATTGGAGATTGGAGATAAATTTGTGATTCCTTTTATAAATTATCCACATTTCGTTTGCGTAAGGCATCAATTTGTTTACGTTTTGCTTACATTTTACGATTTATTTCTACAATTTTAATTTACTTTTCTCCCAACTTTTAAAATAAGAATATTCTCAGAAAAATAAAAAAATGACACCAAAACAAGGGCGTGTACAATGAAGGAATATATTAAATGGAGGAGCTGTAGTCAAGATTTACGAGAGCTTCGGAGCTAAAGTTGAGGTTTCTTTGACACCCCAGGGCTGAAGCTAAATTTTCAAATTTGCTCCGAAGTCAAAGGGAATCGGATCTGAGGTGTTCGAAGCTCTACGGAACTGGGAACTGGAGCCGAGTTTTCGGATGTAACCAAACACTAATCTACATTATGAGAATTAGACAGAAAAAGAGAAAGATTGTGAGGAAAAGCTAGTATGCAGAAATAGAGGAAGATTATGAGGAAAAGCTAGTCTATCACTTTTACTTTCTTCAAAGGATGAAGTATGCAACTAAAAAACTTACAAATACAGTGATAAGTTTGTTACCGATAGTATGGGGAGAGTGATGCAACAATTCTGAGAATAGAGACTAATTGGAGAGAGTCATTGATAATGGAGGAGTTGTTATATTGAAAAATGCTAGACTCCACCTTCTCAAGAAGAGCCGTGTATGTGAAATTCTTCTATTCTTGTGACGTTTAAAATTCTTACAAAAACATACAACACCTCATACAAAGTAAGAACTGGAGAAACTTGAAAAAGTTCTGAAGAAACTCCAGAACACATTCTCAAAGAACTTTGTATAACGAGGGGTGTATTTCTTTCTTTACTGAATAAACACGTGAAGAAGAAACAACAGGAATATTAGTTTAGAAGAAAGAGGAAAGGTTCAGTTTTGCATTAAAAAGAAAGATGAAAGGGTTGATTTATTGAGACTTTGAAAAATAGTTTTTCTGTTTTTCTGTAAACAGTTACAGAAAATAAAAAGACGATAATATATATATATATATATATATATATATATATATATATATATATATATATATATATATATATATATATATATATATATATATATATATATATATATATATATATATATATATATATATATATATATATATATATATATATAATATATATATATATATATATAATATATATATATATATATATATATATATATTATATATATATATATATATATATATATATATATATATATATATATATATATATATATATATATATATATATATATATATATATATATATATATATATATATATAATGAGTTTTTGGGGAGCAAATTCGTTGCTTTATAACGATTGTATTTTAAATCGTAAATTAAAAAACTTGAACCTAACGTAACTTAGATTAACCTAATCAAAATTAATCTAACCTAAACCTAACCAGACGTAACCTAACTTAACCTAAATTAATCTAACTTAATCTAACCTAACTTAACTCAACCTAATCTAAACTAACCGAAAACTAATGTAACATAAATTAGTAATTTGTTCTTTTTTTCCCCCCTTTTCTTTATTCATTCATTCTTCTAAATTACTTTTTTATTTAAATAAATAAATAAATATATGTAATAATAATAATAATAATAATAATAATAATAATAATAATAATAATAATAATAATAATAATAATAATAATAATAATAATAATAATAATGATTATAATAATAATAAAAAAAAAAATAATAATAATAATAATAATAATAATAATAATAATATAATATAATAATAATAATAGTAATAATAATAATAAAAATAATAATAATAATAATTAATATCAGATTATTAAAAAGTAATTGTGTGATTTCATAAAAAAATTAATTTCAATAATGTATATAATATATATATATATATATATATA
>SEYY01006951.1:0-7500 GCA_009176605.1 Armadillidium nasatum | reverse complement strand
TAAATAATAAAAGTTATATCAAGGGATCAATTGGACCAGTTTTGGACAATGACGGAAATCTAATATCAAGCAATGTTGATTTTTCAAACTTTTCAAGTAATTTTTTTTCCAGTTTTTGCGAAAGATAACTTTTGTAATGTTCGTAGCATGCAAGATATTAATGATTTTATTATAGACCATATTATATATACATTTCAAATTTTCGAAGATGAAGTTGCTTTCCAAATTGATAAATTAATTTTTAAGAAATAAGTCCCCTGGACCAGATGGCTTCTACTCCTTGATAAGATGTTTTCTTGAAAGACATATTAATGAAACCTTTGACAAAGATCTTCAATGATTCTTTACAACAGGGAATAGCTCCACATGATTTTAAACTTACTAATAAAACTTATATTTTTAAAAAAGGTGATCATAAGCTTCCTAATAACTACAGACCAATTAGTTTGACATCTACCATTGGCAAAACTTTTGAGATAATACTAGCGAGTAGATTAGTTGCACATTGAAGATCACGAGTTTGCTCAATAATTCTCAACATGGCCTTAGAAAAAGCAGATCATGCTTAACAAATTTACTAGAGTTTTTAATGATATTATTAACAATGTAGATAACCATAAGTCTTATGATGTCATTTATTTAGACTTTCAAAAAGCATTCAATAATGTCCCTCATGAAAGATTATTAGGAAAACTAAGGGCTCATAGAATTCGAGATGATCTTTTAAATTGGATTAAAAATAGGTTATTGAATCGATGTTAACGTGTCATAATTAATGTCGGGTGCTTAGAATTGGTCAATGTTATCAGTGGTGTGCTTCAAGAATCTGTCCTGGGCCCAGTACTCTTTATTGTATATGTAAATTACATAGATAAAAATGTATTAAGTAATATTTCAAAATTTGCAGAGAATACAAATATTTTACATTGCATAGCATGTGAGATTGATTATCAAATACTACAAGGTGATTTGAAGAAATTATTCAATTTGCCAAAAACATGGCAAATGAAATTTAATGTTGATAAATGTAAGATTTTATATTTTGGAAGTAGGAATATCAAATTTATCTGTTTTAGGTAAATCAGTTATCAAAGTTGTCGGTGATGAAAGGTATCTTTTAGTATTTAATCAGTAAGAATTTAAAATTTGCAAAGCAGTGTAAGAAGGCTAAAAAAGCTTTAATTTTCATTGCAAGATATTTTGAATATAAATAAAAAAATATAATACTTTCTCTTTATAAATCGATATTAGACCTCATTTGGAAAACGCTGTTCAGTTTTAGAGTCTATATCTCAAAAAGGATATAGATAAAATCAAACATATTCAAAAAAGGGCAACTAAATTATACCATAACCATGCAATAATATTAATTGAGGTAAATCAAATGTGAAACGGTTACGAGAACTGGATATACATTCTTTAAAAACAAGAAGATTGAGAGGAAAATTGAAAGGAGTATTTAAATTCTAAATAAATTTGACAACGTTGATAATAAACAATATTTTGGGTACGACTTGAATTAACTAATTGTAACAATGGACACAAGCTATATCACAAGCGATTTCAAACAAACATTCCAAAGAATTATTTCACGTACGATGTGATTGAAAAGTGTTATAATCTTTCTTATCAAGTAGTGAAAAGTAACAACATTGAATCATTCAAAAAGAAATTGGATATACATTTTCCGGAAATTGATCTAGAAGCCTATGGTTAACAAGACATCGTACTTTATTATTAATGAACAAGAAATGATGAAATCATTTAAGTAAAGATAAATATAACTCTATTATAAAATCCGGGAACTGTATTTAAAGTATCATTGCGGAATAATGATTATTAAGAGATTGGTGTTGAGAGGACTGTAAAGTATTTACTAGTCAGTGTTCTATTGTTCTGAAGCTTTGTAGTTCTTCTTCTTCGAATTATTCTTCGGATTCTTCTTTTTCAAATTCATGTTTTCCTTCTATTTTATTGATTTAAAATTTTCTTCTTCTTCTTTTTCGAATTCATGTTTTCCTTCTATTTTATTGATTTAAAATTTTCTTCTTCTTCTTTATACTCATCTTCTCCTTCGAATTTTTCTTTTTTTTCATCTTTTCTTCTTCATCTTCTCCTTGTTTAAGGATTCTCCTTTGGATTATCCTTCTTCTTCTGAAGGTTCTTCATCTTCTTCTATTGATTCTTCTTCTTCTTCTTATAAATATATATTTTTTTTTTTATGTCTCCTCCGGTGGGCAAAGGCCAGAGGCCTACCAAATTCCACCGGAGTTGGAAAAGATCTGTCTATAATCATGGTCGATGGTGGCAGACGTGTCCAGACACACGGCGTTTGAAAGTATGCAAGTCAAAGGAAGTTGGGAAAACAGATGAAGGGAGTGTGTTCCAGACTTTACCAGTAGAGTATATGTAAGACTGAGCATAGCGGTTAAGTCTGGGGTCGGAGAGTTGGACAGAGAAAGGATGAGAATGTGTAGAAAGGCGTGTCGCACGAACCCTTGTTAATGGAGGAGGTATGCGACGAGAGAGTTCAGAAGAGCAGTGTCCATTGTAATAGCGATAGTAGAGAGAGAGTGACGCAACATTTCGACGGGCAGAAAGAGATTGGAGAGAATTAGTGAGAGCAGGAGAGTTGATAAGCCGAAAAGCTCTAGACTCCACCTTTTCCAGGCGAGCTGTGTGTGTGGAACCACCCCAGATGTGTGACGCATACTTCATACAGGGGCGAACAACACGCCTATACAGAGCAAGCAACTGGGGTGGTGTGCAGAAATATTGAAGGCACCTCAGAACACCCAACCTCTTAGAAGCTTGTTTAGAAGAGAGGTAATGTGATCTTTCGAAGAAAGATCACGAGAAAAGAACACCGAGAATATTAAGGAGAGATGAAGGTTTGATTGCGTGTTTTCGAAGAAGATATCGTAGTTGTGTAAAGATTGTGTCATATATATATATATATATATATATATATATATATATATATATATATATATATATATATATATATATATATATATATTATTATTATTAAGATTTTATATATATTATTATATATATATTTTTTTTTTTTTTTTTTTTTTTTTTTACAAAACGCCACCACTCACGGGCAGAGCCCTTTTCAAGGAGGGGGCACACACACAATTACAAAACTCACACAAACACACACACCTAACGCACAGCCCTTAGGTGGACGCAGACGGAAGACTTGAAGAGTGGAAGATTAAATACAGTTGGAAAAATAGAAGATGGTAGAGAATTCCACAGAATAGAGGTGGCTGGAAAGAAGGAGGTACCACAACGGGCTAGCCTGGGATTCCTTACGTCCACACAAAATTGGTGCGAAAGCAGGGCACCCCTCGTGCAACGAGGACGACGCAACGGTGGAGGAATGCGAGAGGCCAATTCCCTCGAGCACCTGCCATTGTAGTACCTGTAGAAAAGAGATAGCGCGCCAACGTCACGTCGCAGAGACAGAGGGTCAAGAGAGTTTGAAAGTAGGGGACAGTTTATTAATCTCATAGCTTTTGACTCAACCCTATCCAGAAGAGAGGAGGAGCCAGAGCCCCCCCAAATGTGAGAACAGTACTCCATACAAGGGCGAATAAGACCCTTGTATATCTGGAGTAACTGCTCAGAAGAAAAAAACTCTCGCAACCTGAACAGAACTCCCAGATTCTTAGAGGCAGCGTTAGCAACCATTGTGATATGTGGTTTCCAAGACAGTTTGTTGTTTATGTTTAGACCAAGAATGTTAATGTTATTTACAGGTGAGACGGGAGAGCCATCGAAGAGGATAGGAAAGTTGGGAGAAGTTGAGTTTTTAAAGAGTTGAATTTCACAAGGTTGCTATGACCCCACCGGGAAATTCCATCCAGATCGGCAAGAATTGAATCGGGAAGTTGAAGACGAGAAGCAAGTCTAGAAGCAAAAGAGGGAGCAGATTTCAAATGAGTAGAAGAATGTAGAGTTGAATCATCAGTATATATATATATATATATATATATATATATATTATATATATATATATATATATATATATATATATATATATATATATATATATATATATATATATATATATATATATATATATATATATATATATATATATATATATATATATATATATATATATATATAATATAATATATATATATATATATATATATAATATATATATATATATATATATATATATATATATATATATATATATATATATATATATATATATATATATATATATATATATATATATATATATATATTATATATATATATATATATATATATATATATATATATATATATATATATATATATATATATATATATATATATATATATATATATATATATATAAATTATAAAAAAAAAAAAAAAAAAAAGATTATAGAAGAGGATTCAAAAGTCATCCGTAAGTTTTAATTTTTTTAATTTTTTACATTAATATTTAAATATATAAAAATATATAAGTACATAATATAAATATATATATTTTTTTATTTTTTTTCATTTTTTATTTTTTTACTTATAAACTTTCCCACAATCGTGGAGTGTTAACTATCGTAGGCCACATCCATCCAAATACTTACCCCTTCACCAATCTTTTCCATTCATTCCTATCTCCTGTCAACCGCATATCTTCCTCCCAATTCTTTAATCTATCCCTTAACAGCTCCCTGACATTACTCATCCAACTTCCCTTCGGTCTCTCCCTATCTCTTACACCCCCCACTTCTGAAACAAATACCTTTTTAGCCAATCTCTCTTCATTCATCCTACATACATTTCCAAACCATCTCAGCATTCTTTGTTTAGCTCTCTCAACCAAGCTCTTTTTCCAGCTACACTTTTCTTTTATTCTAACATTCCTGATTCTATCTCTTCTACCAACTCAACAAACTGCTCTCAGACCTTTCATTTCGAAAACTTTCATTTTTTTCCTCTTTCCTCTTTTCCATATTTCACTCACATACATAACCACCGGTATACAGAATCCCTCAAACATTCTCACCTTCACCTCCCTTGGTAACCTTCCTCTATATCAAATATACCTCAAATATTCTCACCTTCACCTCCCTTGGTAACCTTCCTCTATCCCAAATATCCCTCAAACCACCTAACACCTTCTCCCCTTCTCCTATTCTTTGACCAACTTCATCACTCGTACTTACATCAGCCTCTCCAAAAATCAACCACAGATACTTAAATACAGTAACTATCTCCAATTTCTTCCTACTTACTTTAATTTGTAAATCATCTCCCTCAACCAGTACTCTCTCTCCTCCCTCCCCATTTTTCAACCACAACACTTTACTTTTACCCGCATTTACTCTTAAACCCAAATCATCGCAACTCTTTGCAAACTCATCCACCAATACTTTCAAATTTTCATGTGTTTCAGCCAAAAGTACTACATCATCCGCATATATCAACACATTTGCATCCAACATACCATCATGTTCCCTCATTTTCACCCCTTTCTCTACCCTATCCATTTTACTAACCACTTTATTAATAAATAAATTAAATAACCCCGGAGACATTATGCAACCCTGTCTCAAACCATTATTTACATCAAAGAACTCAGTCTCCATTCTGTTCACTCTCACACATGCCCTGCTATTCCGATATAAAGCTCTAATACCTTCCCGTATTTTCTCCTCAATATCATACTCGTTCAGGACCTTCCACAGCTTATTCCTGTCTATCCTATCGCAAGCTTTTTCCAGATCCATAAAGCACATGTACACATCCTTCTTTTTCTCTCTACTTTTCTCTTCAATCATTCTTAATGTAAAAACCTGATCCATACAACCACTTCTTTCTCTGAAACCTCCCTGTTCCTCTCCTATTAAACCATCCAAACCCAACCCTATTCAGTAAAATTCTTCCATACACTTTCCCTACAACGCTAAGTAAACTTATCCCCCTATAACTCCCACACTCAAACTTATCACCCTTATCTTAATGCAAAGGAATCACACATGCATCCTTCCAATCTTGTGGAACCACATCCGTTGTCAAACATAAATTAAATAATCTTAACATCTACTCTACCACACTCAATCCCCCTTCCAACAGCATTTCAGAACTTATTCCATTCAAATTCGTAGATTTACCTTTTTTCCCTTTCCTCAAAGCTTAACCTATTTCTTCTATAAGTATTATCCCCTCAAACTCACCCACCATTCCTCCCTATCCCTCCTCACATCCACACTCCTACCTGCCCTCACATTTAACAATCTACTAAAATATTCCATCCATCTTGCTCCAACCTTCTTTTCTTCCTGTCTTATTTCTCCGTCTAAGCCCTTTATCCCCCATCCTCTCACCTCCCATTTATTCCTTACCTTATTTACCTCCTTCCAAAACATCTTATTCCTTTCTCTAAATCCCTCCACTATTTTATTACCCCATTTTATAACTGCTCTTTCTTTCGCTTTTCTTACCTCTTTTTTAACAATCCTCTATTTATCTTCATAAGCCTCCCAATACTCTATCCTATTTGTACTCAAAATTTTTTCAAAAGCTATCTTTTTATCCCTTACAACAATACTCACCTACTCACACTACCATTCACTTCCTTTTCTTTTACACCTCCCTCCTACCATTCTTATCCCACATACATTCTTTGCACATTCTACCAAAGATTCACTTAACCTTCCCCATTCCTTCTCCACTCCCTCAACAGCACTCTCTTTTACCTCACCCCATCTTAACCTAAGCTCTCTTCTAAATTGCTCCCCCACCCCTTCTTCTTCCAATCTCTCTACTTTCACAACTTCTACTGCCCAACTTATATCCCTAATCTTCTTCCAACCTCCCCTTACTCTAATTTTCGAAAACACCAAAAAATGATCAGATATCCCTCTAGCAGCTCCTCTAAACACATTCACACCAAGTAATGTATCCCTTATTATTTTCTTAATACATATGTAATCAAGCAAACCCTTCTAACGATATACCCCACTGCCCAAAGTAGACTTATTTTTCAACTTTTCAACAAAGCAAGTATTCTCTATTATCAATCTATTCGCCACTCATACTTCTAATAGACTCTCCCCATTTGCATTTCTGTCAACCACCCCAAACGGACCCACCACCCTTCCTTCCCTGTCCACACCAGCCAGCGCATTTAAATCCCCTAATAGGCACACATTTGTACTCACCTCAAAACAATCAGGCAGTCATTCAGTTTCTCACAAAACACTCTTCTTTCTTCCTCATTTGCTCCATTCACCGGCGCGTATGCACATACAAACACCCATTCCTCTCTTCTAAACCTTAACTTCACACATATAATTCTGGAAGCTATTCTTTCATACTTTATCATGCATTCCCACCATCTTTGGCTTATCACAATTGCCATCCCTTATCTAGCTCTCACTCTCATTCCAACACCTGAATTTACCCCTTTATATACAGCAAAGTTTACCTCCCCTTTCCCTTTAAGTTTAATCTCCGTCAACCCCAACAAATATATATATATATATA
>SEYY01006950.1:15000-22500 GCA_009176605.1 Armadillidium nasatum | reverse complement strand
AGGACCATCAGGACCATACTTCTTTTTAGTGTTAAACTCAGAGAGAGTAGAAATGACGTCTTAGAATATATTTCAATTTTACTCATAAATGAGTTGGAGGAGGTTGAAGGAGAAGGAACAGCTCCGGAATCGTCTAAGGATGAATTAGAGGCAGAAGTTTGAGCGAAGAGTTGTTTTATAAGAATTTAAAACAGCAGTTGAACAGTCAGAAGATACTAGAGGAGGGAAAGAGGAAGAAGCAAAGTTAGAGCTGTCATTTTTTTTGTAAAATGCCAGGAAGGGCGTGCAGAAGAGGAAACCAGAAAAGAGTTTTTAATGTTGCGTAGGATAGATTTTGCCCGATTCTGAGATGAAATATGAGTTACATGAGTTTCTGGAGTTTGAAGACGACAGTAATCCCTTGAAGGCAGCATCTCTGCGACGAATAGATTGAGAACAAGCAAAGGTAAACCAGATTTGTTAAGCTTAGTAGAAGAGAAAGAATATGGAATGTACCCCTCCATGCCAGAGAGAATCACCTTGGTGCACTACGAGGGACCATTCCCACTGAAGAATTAATCATTCCACTGGAAATCAAAGAAGTACTACCACAAGTCCTATCAGTTTGCGGCACCGAAATGCTACAATAGTATCCTTGCGGTAGGAGGGGATCTTTTTTGTGGAAGACTTAAAAAAAAATAGAAGAGGATTCAGATATAAGAAGGTAATCGAAAGAACCCTGAGGTGGATATAGTTTGACAGTATAAAGAAAAGGATTAAAAGTTAGAAAAGGTCTAGAATGTTGTTTTCATCTCCAAGAGTATCATGGATACGAGTAGTGAGCTGCTCCAACTACTCAAGGTCGTTTTGGATATATATATATATATATATATATATATATATATATATATATATATATATATATATATATATATATATATATATATATATATATATATATATATATATATATATATATATATATATATATATATATATTATATATATATATATATATATATATATATATATATATATATATATATATATATATATATATATATATATATATATATATATATATAAATATAAATAAAAAAAAAAAAAAAAAAAAAAAAAAAAAAAAAAAAAAAAAAAAAAAAAAAAAAAAAAAAAAAAATAAAAAAAAAAATTAATTAAATAAAATAAGTTAAGGTTCATCATTCTGTCACTTTAAAGCAAAAGAGAATAATTCATTTTCAAGAATGTGTAAAAAAAAAAAAAATTTAAATAAATTAAAAAAAAAAAGAAAAAAAACTCAAGATCATGTAATAATAATTGTAACTAAAAAGTAATAATATTAGGGTCTCAAATATACAAAGAATTCAATACCCAAAAATGGAGTTTCAAACCTTGCAATCAAAGTGAAAGACAAAAAAAAAAATAAAAAAAAAAAAAAATAAAAGTCCAAGAACTAATTCAGAATAGAACTGAACTTAAAATAGTAATAATAATAAAAAAATTAACTTCTTAAAGAGACAGAATTGTTCTTATAATTTTAATTATTTATATCTTTATATGGGCAAAATTTCAATTTCAATTTTCTACTATTTTGAATAGATAAAGTATAGTTCTTTATAACAATAAGAAGGAATTGGCAATTACCATATTTATATTATATATATATATATATATATATATATATATATATATATATATATATATATATATATATATATATATATATATATATATATATATATATAATATATATATATATATATATATATATATATATATATATATATATATATATATATATATATATATATATATATATATATATATTATATATATATATATATATATATATATATATATATATATATATATATATATATGTATATATATATATATATATATATATATATATATATATATATATATATATATATATATATATATATATATATATATATATATATATATATATATATATATATATATATATATATATATATATATATATATATATATATATATATATATATATATATATATATATATATATATTATATATATATATATATATATATATATATATATATATATATATATATATATATATATATATATATATATATATATATATATATATATATATAATAAATTCGTGAAACTACTTAATTAAAACATTAAAAAATAAAATTAAAAAAAAAACGAAATTAACAAAAAAGTTATGAAAAAGAAAAAAAACATTCATTTAAAAAAGGAAAATTAAAATGCAGAGAATGTTTCAAAAACACGTCATTTTCTTTATCAAAAAGGCAAGAGTCAACCACTCTTTTCTTGAAAAGGAAAGAATTTGAAATTTTGGTGTTCTAATTTTTCCCTTTAACTAATGTTTTTTTTTTTTTTTTTTTTAATTTCTTTGTTTATCTCGTTTTATCATTTTATTTTTTAATGTTTTAATTAAGTGGTTTCATATATATATATATATATATATATATATATATATATATATATATATATATATATATATATATTATATATATATATATATATATATATATATATATATATATATATATATATATATATATATATATATATATATATATTTCAATTCAATTCTGGTGGGCAAAGACCAGAAACCTACTAAAACTTCCCCCAGAGTTGGATAAAGTTGGAAATCTGGTCAAGTTAAAGGCCAACAAGTTCCGATACACGTTAAGACAATAGATAAAGGGAGAGTGTTCCAGACTATACCATAAAGTACATGTAAAATTGAGCATTACGGTTAAGTCATGGGTCAGAGAGTTGAACAGAGAAAGGATGATACTGTTTAGAAAGGTGTGTCGGATTAGCTCTTCTCAATTGAGGAGGTATGCGAAGGGAGAGTTCCAAAGGGCTGTGTCTATTATAATAGCATAACATAAAGAGAGTGACGCATCAATTTGAGGAGCAGAAAGAGACTGGAGAGAATAAGTGAAAGCAGAAAAGCTGATTTGACGAAAACCCCTAGACTCCACTTTTTTAAGGAGAAATGTATGAGTGCAACCAGCCCAGATGTATGATGCATCCAAAGGAGTGGAGAGATGACGAAATAACAGAGAATAGGTAATTTTATTGAAAAACAAAAAGTGTTGGGAATAGTACAGATCCCTGAGGAACACCACTGTTAATAGATTTAAAGGATAAACGGTGGCCGTCTACAACAACTGCTATAGAACGATCGGAAGACAAATCAGAGAGAAGATCACAGAGAGAAGGATAGATTCCGAAAGAGGAATGTTTGGAATTCAAAGATTTGTGTCAAACTCTATCGAAAGTTTTCGATTTGTCCAAAGCGACAGTGAAAAATTACCGAAATACCAAAGAGAGGGGGACCAAGGGTCAGAGAGAAGGGAAAGAAGATCACCAGTAGAGCGTTTCTTGCGAAAGTCATACTGGCGATCAGAGATAAGATTAGAAGAATTAAGATTTTTCCAAATCTTCCTGTTAAGGATAGAAAAAATCTTTTAAAAAAATACGGAGGTTAAAGAAATGGGACAGTAGTTAGAGGATTGAGAGGAGTTCCCCTTCTTCGGCACAGGTTGAATGAGAGCACGTTTCCAGCAAGAAGTGGATGTTGGAGTAGAAAGACAAAGACGAAATATTTTACCAAGGCAGGTGAAAACTCAGAAGCACAAGCAGAGAGAGCAGAAATGACGTCTTTAGAAGAAATTCTAATATTAGGTATAATTGAGTTGGAGGGGGTTGAAGGGATAGAAGCAGTTTTTTTTAATATTTTTGAATATTTTTGAATATTTGACGGAGAAATAAGTATTTTGGTATTGCGAAAAATAGATTTTGCACGATTCTGAGATGAAATATAAGGTGCATGAGTGTCTGGAGCTTGAAGACGGTGGTGATCCCTGAAATATATATCTATATATCTATATATATCTATATCATATATATATATATATATATATATATATATATATATATATATATATATATATATATATATATATATATATATATATATATATATATATATATATAATATATATATATATATAGTATTCATAAAACTGTTGAAACTTTATCCTAAAATGGTAGTGTCTAATTACAAAAAAAAAAAAAAAAAAAAAAAAAAAAAAAAATCTTAGTATAGTTCTTTAATGACTACCATAAAATTTGGAAAAAAAAAATATTAATAATATTGATTATTATTATTATTATTATTATTATTATTATTCTTTATTATTATTATTATTATTATTATTATTATTATTATTATTATTATTATTATTATTATTATTATTATTATTATTATTATTATTATTATCTATTTATTATTATTATTATTATTATTATTATTATTATTATTATTATTATTATTATTATTATTATTATTATTATTATTATTATTATTATTATTATTATTATTATTATTATTATTATTATTATTATTATTATTATTATATATTATTTCAAACTGTAATAATTTTTATTAAATTTTTATTTCAATTTTGGAGGGTTTCAATAGGCCCGTGACGCTTATTTCTGAAACTATTTTTGCTTATCCTCTTCTTAATATGCCAAATAAATTTATTCAATAAATATTATCAATGTAAATCCTAAAATATAAATAATTACCAAAAAATATTTTTTACATTAAATGAGCTTTCATAATGTATTAATCCTAAAATATAGTGTAATTAGTTAAATGCCCGTTTCCATTATTTCGTGACCACAAATGTCTTTATCTAAAGGGAAAAAAGTAGACAAGATAGAATACGTTGAAAATTCTGAATGGGATTTTGCTAGGGAATGTTAACGAATAAAAACTGTCAGAAAATCCTTTTATAACGATGATTTAGAAAACATATTTTTTGAAAAGGATAAAGAAAATAACTTAAGAAGGAATAATTTTTGAATTTGTCGAATAGTTATTAGAATTTTATGAACTCTTTAACAATGAAAAAAAATATAACGATAATAATTAACGAGAGTGAAGCAAGAGTTTGATAAATAGAAAAAGGCTAAAGAAAGTTAGTTAGAGAGGGTCTTGATAAATCATATTACTCATATTATTATTTATTATTATTATTATTATTATTATTATTTTATTAAATTATCTATTTATTTTATTATTAGTTTGGAAAAATCTATCAAACTGAAAGGAATAATATTCATAGTAGTAGTAGAAAAAATAACAGAGATATTAAAGTAAAATTATTATTAGGAAAGGATTTAAGGAGCCCATTATTGATTGACAGATATTTTATTTGGCGAACTTAATCCTCAAAAACAGCTGCTATAAAACGGAAAGAGAGCTACAGAAGAATATAGGGATATGTATAAGTATCGAAAATTTTTTTTTAGGTATTACGAAGAATAGATTTTACAAAGTTCTGGGATGAAGTGATATTCAAATGCAGCCTTTCTACAACTAACAATACTAGAAAAAAACACAGTCAAACAAGGGCTACTTCTTTAGCTGAAGGGAAAGAAAATGAAATGTCATAGATAATCACTTCAGTAATAGAATATGTACTTCCCTAGGAACCCCTACCACTGAAACAGTAATAATTCCTTGGGAATCAAATAACTACAACCACAAGTCTGACCAGTTAGGATGAAAAATGTGTTAGAAACGTTTCTTCTCCAAAAGCTTGAGCCCTTTCGGAGGAAGACTTGAAAAATAGAACAGGATATAATATAGGGTAAGGATAGGAGATAAGAAAGTGATAAGAGAAACCTGATGTGGAAAGAGTTTAACAGTAAATTAAGAAAAAATATAGTTTTTTGGGGTTTATCTACGAAAGACTATCAGGGGTACGGGGAGGTAAAAAGAATTACAAAAACATTATTTAAAAACATAAAAATGTTTCCCAAAGTTAATCGTTTTCGAAATTTAAACAATGAAACAGAAAACGATTTATTTCATAGGATACTATAACAAATTTTAATAATTTTTGAATTTTGAAATTTAGTTTTAATATATTAATTAAAAAAACTTAAAATAAAATGTACATATTTGTATTAGATATTCCTGTAAATTAAGCAAAAACTCAGGAAAAAATAATGCTTAAAAAAATATTGCTTATTTAAAGGTGAAGAAATGAAAAGCTTTAAATTGTATTACAAATATTCATAAAACGATAATAATCAGATTCAAATGTTGAAAATTCAATCGAGAAATTCTAATTTCGTTTAGCCTTTATATAAAATTATTATTATTATTATTATTATTATTATTATTCTTATTATTATTATTATATACATATATATAATTTCATAATAATTAAAACAAAAAACAAACAAACAATCAAACAAAACAAGACTTCAGGCATGTTCCCTATGATGCTTCATTCGTTTCAGGCATCTCTGTTCTGTGGAATTCTCTTCCACCTTTTCCATTTAATGACTCCCCCTACGAAATTTGTCAACTACACACTCTGCAAAGGTAAATTTAATAAAATAGGAGTGTATACACTGCAGATACTGTCTTAACAGATCGTTGGGACAAGTGGCAGAATGTCACAGTAAAATTTTCAATAGAGAAAAGACATGTTAAGCATAAGAAAGTCGCTTCACAGATTATTTTTCTAATAAGAAAACTGAAAAAATTTGTTGGGACATTTTTTGCTACTTGTCCCAACGATTCGTTAGGACAATTTTTGTAGTGTATGATCATGAGTAAAAACTTAGTGATTGAAATGATATTCCATAAATACAACATTCATTTATGGCAAAAAAATTTGGGTTAAAATATTCAGTAGGGTATAAGGGAATAAAAGGTCAAAGTCGATATTGAAAATAAAAAAAGTCAAGAAATAAATGATACTAAGATCAAATAAGGTAAATTTTCCTAAGGTCAAAATAATTTAATAAATAAATAAATAAATAGATAAATAAATAAATAAATATAAGTCAAAAGAGGAAAAGAAAAAAATGGTTAAAGAAACAGAGAAAAGGAGAAAGAAAAAATTGGAAAAAAAACAAAAATACAAAATATAAAAAGAAAGAGAAAAAGTGAACAAAGGAAGATATATATATATATATATATATATAATATATATATATATATATATATATATATATATATATATATATATATATATATATATATATATATATATATATATATATATATATATATATATATATATATATATATATATATATATATATATATATATATATATATATATATATATATATATATATATATATATATATATAATATTTTAATATTTATTATTTTTAAATAAATAAAAACTGTCAAATATAAATATAATAAGTATTATTTATATTTGTAAAATGATTAATTTATTTTTAACCTTATAATTTATAATGCTATTTATTCTCGGAAATCATTCATAACTAATTTCTCTGATATTTTTTTCTTATTATTCGATTTTAAATTTAGGTATGTACTCAGAGTGACCTCTGGAAGAGCTCATAAAATATTGATTAGGTAATTATTATTATTATTATTATTATTATTATTTTATTATTATTATTATTATTATTATTATTATTAAT
>SEYY01006950.1:0-2500 GCA_009176605.1 Armadillidium nasatum | reverse complement strand
TAATAATAATTATAATAATAATAGTTATAATAATAATAATGATGTTGATGATGATGATAATACTATATGAGACATTATAAAGGAAAAAATAGTTATAAAGACAACCACCTGTATCCTAAGATACAACCCCGGAAGCAGAGGAAGAGCATGACTTTGTATGGAGCATCGACTGAGCTTCATATGTTACCAGTTCTATTGCCAAGCTGAAAGAGTTATTCTGCCATAAAGTCGTTGTCAACCTTAAGTTGATTTTCAATACTTCTAGATACATTATATATATATATATATATATATATATATATATATATATATATATATATATATTATATATATATATATATATATATATATATATATATATATATATATATATTACCCCCAGCTTTGAGGGAAATATCAAATTCCAAATTTAATTAAGGGCTGACATGTTCAGTTATACGGCATAGGAAGGTGTGCAAGTAAAAGGAAGTTGGAAAAACAGATAAAGGAGTGTGTTACAAAATTTACTAGAATCGTACACGTAAGATTGAGCATAGAGATTAAGTCTTGGGTGGGGCAAAGAGTTCTATTGAGAAAGGATGAGAATGTATAAAAAGGCCTGTCGCCCAAGCCCTTCTGAATGGAGAAGACATGTGACAAGAGGGTTTTTGGAAAGAAGTATCCATTATAATAATGATAGTAAAGAGAGAGTGACACAACAGTTTAACAGACAGAAAGACTTTCAGATATAAATGAGAACGAGAGAGCGAAATAGTTGAGAAGACGAAAGGCCTTTCAAGGAGAGTTGAATGACTAGAACCACCCCAGATGCGTGAGGCATACCCCATACAGGAGCGAAAAACACCCCTATAAAAGGCAAGCAACTGAAATGGCGCGAAGAAATTCCGAAGTCGTCTCTGAACACCCAACCTCTTAGAAGCTTGTTTAAAAAGAGAAGTAATTAATGTGATACCTCCAAGAAAGATCACAAGGAAAAGAAACACAGAAAATATTAAGTACAGACAAATATTTAAATTGCGTTTTCAAAGAAGTCGTCGTTGTAAGGAAGATTATGAAGAGTAGAGAGAGATGATATAATTGAGTTTTTGAGGCACTGAAAACGACCATGTTTTCTCTGCCTCAATTTGAAATGTGAGAAAGATCAGAGGCAAGTTTCTCCAAGGCTACCCTCCTTGCGTCTATTAACTGCTATTGGAAGGGGTGTCTTTCAAATTAAAAGGAACAACGAAAGTTTGTGTCATCAGCTTAAGAGTGGATAGGTGAAGAAGTAATAGAGAGAAGGTCATTAATGAAAAATATAAAAAAAGTTAGAAGATAGGACAAATCATTGAGGAACCTACTATTAATAGAATTAAAGAAAGATGGTGCTGTCTACAAACAGCTTCTATAGAACAACCGGAACGGAAATCAGAGGGAAGAACACTGAGAAAAGCTTAGAATTTTAAGTTTTGAGCGGAGGACTCAGAATCAGAGAGAAGGGTAAGACTACCAGTAGAAAGTTCTTTATGAAAATCAATTTGATGATCAGAGATAAAATTAGAAGATTTGAAATGTTTCCAAATCTTCATGTTAGGAATAGAGTCAAAAATTTTACAAAGAACGGAGGTTAAAGAAATAACATGATAGTTAGAGGGTTAAGAGGGTTTCCCTTTTTCGGCACAGCAAGAATTGCATAAAGGATACCATCAGGAAGGGCATGAAGGATACCATCAGGAAAATAAGCCTTCTTAGTATTAAAGAGAGCAGAAATGAAATCTGTAGAAGAAATTATAATGTAAGACATAAAAATGATGGAAGGGTTTGAAAGAGAAAGAATAGCTTTGAATCATCTAAGGTGGAATTACTGTAGAAGCAAAACTTTGAGCGAAAAGTGTTCATGTTTTGCAGAAAGTCAATACTGAAGTTTTACCTTCAGAAGATGTTAAAGGAGGGAAAGAGAAGAAGAATTTTTAGCAAAATTTTAGAAAGGACATGAGGAAGATTAATTAGCAATATCTTTGCATTTTAAAAGAAGAAATGAATTTTGGTGTTGCGGATTTTGCACAATTCCAGGATGAAATATAGTTTCTTGAATTTCAAGAATTTGAAAACTACGGCTGTCCATGAAGTCAGTATCCCTGGAGAGAATAACACTAGAACAAGAAGAGTTGAATGAAGGTTTGTTAGGATTGGTTAAAGGGGAAGAATATGTAATCTCATGCCAGAGATGATCACATCAGTTATTGATCTCTGCACATTCCGAGAAATTCCTCCCACGAAAACAGTAATCATTCCATGGAAAATCAAAGAAACATAACTGTCAGCCATACCAGTTTCTTTCAAAAGACTTGATGAAACAGATAAAGATGTGATAAGAAGGTGATCGGATGAACACAGAAGAAGAAAGAGTTTAACATTATAAGTAGAAGGATAAGAGATTAAGAACGATCAAGTGGGATGCATTTATCACCAAAACTAACAGAGATACCGTTTCACTTTTTCAAGATAAATAGGTTGTTTT
>SEYY01006949.1:357500-362630 GCA_009176605.1 Armadillidium nasatum | reverse complement strand
TATTATTATTATTAGTAGTAGTAGTAGTAGTAAATGTAACATAATATTAAATGGAAAAACATATATGTTAACTGAAAATAATAAATTCGAAGTTTATTTAAAAATAGAACCTAAAATTGGTTTTAAAAATTTTATATTACGAAATAATTTTTCTTTTAAACTATGTTTTTGGATACAGAAAAAGGTCGCGTTCGCATAACTCCGAGATCTTGGTTCTTTACACTCCGTGTTCGGAATAAATTTAGTCAATTTATTTATATAATGATGATGACTGTGCTACGGTATTCGAGTGGGCTTTTATCCGGTTGTGTGGTCGAGCCCTCGTCTAAGCTTTTTCATGCCCTATGCCCCATGCCACATGCCCCATGCTCTATGCCCTAAACCCTATGCCTCTCTATCTGTTTGTGAATATTATTTGTTAGGTTGTACCTTTGTTTTATATCTTACAGTCAATACTATGATTTAAAAATAATAATAATAATAATAATAATTTTCTTTTGTTTAGATTATTATCAGACTAAGAGTATTTAGCCTTATCTGCATTTTCAAACCTATCTTTTCTAATACCCATGTCATAGGGATATGTTGGTCAAAATAATTAAATATTCTGTTCACCAGCAAGAAATTTCCTTCTCTTACCCTGCCAAATGGCAAACTCTGCTCCCTTGTTTTTTAGGTATGAGGTACCATGTGGATCTGGTTTCTCTGGCATTTGATATTCATATATTTATCTAATACCCAGTACCCTATATCTTTGTTATATATTTTACATAAATTATTCCCGTGTTTTTATATCTTTCAATGCCATGTATCATTTGATATCTTTATTGTGTAGGATGTTTTAGATTTCAGAATTTTTTTATTCCTTGTTTTGCAAATTTTTTTAGTTTATAATTATTGAAGCTCAGATTTTGAATATTTTTACAAATATGTTTAATCATAAAAAAATATGAATTTGCATATATTTTATTAATTTAAAAGGAAATGTTTTTTTTACACGAAATATTTCTCTCTCTCTTTCTCTTTCTCTTTCCCTTTCTCTCTCTCTCTCTCTCTCTCTCTCTCTCTCTCTCTCTCTCTCTCTCTCTCTCTCTCTCTCTCTCTCTCTCTCTCTCTCTCTCTCTCTCTCTCTCTCTCTCTCTCTCTCTTCGAAATGTGAATTATAGATATAGAAAAAAATAATAGATTTTATTTTTAATAAAATTTTAATTTACGATTTTTCAAATTAAAAAAAAACAATAGGGTTCTAAATTCTCTCAATTGCCCTGACATATCTCTCAAATTATTTGATATTATTACACACACACACGCAATTATATTTATGTATGCCATTTATTTTTTTACATTTTCGGATTACTTGCCATTTTCATCGACAAAAAAAAGATTCGATAAATATTTACGACCTTTTTTAGAATCCTTCTTACTTTCACCAAAACGAAAGAGTCTATACTTAGCTCATAACTTTCACTTGTTATAGAGTTCATTATCGAAAAACAAAGTATCAATCAGCAAACAAAATACTATCACCGACATCATCAGTAATTATAACTATAATAATGGCTGCTAATACTATCATAGACATCGACAACAATAATACATCAATAATGGCGGCTAATACTATCAGAGACGAAATATCATCAATAATATCTACAATAATGGCTGTTAATACTATCAGCAACGAAATACTATCACCGACATCATCAGCAATTATAACTATAATAATGGCTGCTAATACTATCATAGACATCGAAAACAATAATATATCTATCAGCGACGAAATACTATCAAAGACGTCATCAATAATAACTACAATAATGTCTGTTGATACTATCAGCAACGATATACCATCACCGACATCATCAGCAATGATAGCTACAATAATGCCTGCTAATATTATCAGCAATGAAATACTATCACAGATACCAACAACAATGATAACTACAATAATGACTGCTAATACTATCCGAGACGAAATACTATCACAGACATCAGAAAAAAAATAATCTCAATAATAGCTGCTAATACTATCATCATAACAACTACTACTAACATTATAAGTACAGTTACTACTATTACCATATTATTACTAACATTACTAATCAAAATTAAAAATAATACACAAACCTTAAAAAAACGTGAAAAAAACAATGAGTTTTAAACTTCAAAAAAAAAAATAAAAAAATAGAAATTAAAATAAAATTTAATTTATTAATATATGCTAAATACTATTTCCCTTATAGATGTAACCTTCTGACAAAATTAACATGCATAAACACGATCCTTCCCTTGACCTTAAACTTGTTTAGTTTTTCCCTCTTACCATCCTATTATACTTCATACTTAAATATATAAAGTACAGAAAAAGTACAGAAATACAAAGTTCAGAACAATAAAGTATAGAAATACTGCAGGATTTCATACATCTGACGTTTGAAGGTTTGATACGGATGCTTTAATTAAATATACATTGTATACTGATGCTTGATATTAATAAATAAGGATTGAGAATTCTGCTGACAGTATAGTTTATTTATTTTTTTTTTAACATAATATTCATCTTAAGAAATATAAATTAACTAACTAATAATAATTATGATAATAATAATTATGATAATAAATAATAATAATAGTAATGATAAAAGTAATAATAATAATAATATTATTATTATTATTATTTTTATTATTATTATTATTATTATTATTATTATTATTATTATTATTACCAACAATAATAATAATAAGGTAGGAAGTAATATCTTTGTTACTTTTTTGCAATATTATATTATTAATATTACGATTATATTATCAAATTATTATTATTATTATTATTAATACTATTATTATTATTATTATTATATTATTATTATTATTAAAAAAAAAAAAAAAAAAAAAAAAATAATAATATATTATTATATATCATTATTAATGTTATTATTATTTTTATTATTATTATTATTATCAACGTAATTATTATTATAATTGTTATTATTATTTTTATTATTATTATCAATATTATTATTATTATTATTACATTTTTTGATTTGTGAAGAGTAAGCACAAAATTTTTACCTCTAAAATAAAATAATTTTATTTGTAAAACCCAATAAAAAAAAAAAATAAAAAAAATAAATGCAATCATATTTTAAACAATAAAAAAATTCATATTTATATATAAATTTTTAGAACAGGAAGAACTTAATTTTATGTATGCATTATGTTTGTGTACGTGCATATATATATATATATATATATATATATAATATATATATATATATATATATATATATATATATATATATATATATATATATATATATATATATATATATTATATATATATATATATATATATATATATATATATATATATATATAGGAACCGACCGGGGCCCCGGCCCCGGCCCCGGCCAACCCCGGCCATTTTTACTGACCCCGGCCCCGGCCAAAAATCAGGGAAAACCGGGGTTGCCGGCCGGGGTTAAAATGGCAAATTATACTTAAATTTTTTTTTTTTTTTTTAATTTTCAGCCGATTCTGCTGAAACTTTCAGTTATATAGATTTTTTACCGGTAAGAAAAGTCCATTTCTAGCGTTTTTTCCGAGTCTATTTGGTTAAAAAGTTTTTTTTATTTTTTTATTTTTTTTTTTTTGAAATTTTACCCTTTTTTAATTGAATGGCGGTGCCAAACCACTTTTTAGAATGAGCTGAAATTGGATTATTTATTCAAAATTAAATGGGATACAAAAGTCTCTAATAGACTTTTGTTCCCAGAGTTATAGGAAAAATGTTATAAGCCAAAAACTGACCAACTATAGAAAAAAAAAATTTTTTGAACTAAAAAAATCCACCTTTTCAGACAAATTTAAAAAAAAAAAAATACAACTATGACATTTCCTATTTTTGGTGTGTATAGAGGAGGGGTGGGGCTACAAATTCCTCTATGTACTTTATTCGATGACATTCGTTGGTTTTGAGATATAGCCTTCAAAAAGGTCCATTTTTGGCCAAATTTCAAAAATTCCCAAAGTTTGAGGAGGCTATATCTCGCTTCAAACAAAGAGCATTTAAATATGCACTAAATAAATATTGTTGCCCTGCCTCTTCTAAACAATATTCACAAATAAAAAAAATAGTAGGTAGCGTTTTTTTTTAATTTTTTTTCCTCCAGAAGGGTCGATTTTTGGAAATTTTTTTTCAAGTGCTATATAACTTTTTTCTAGACGTGATATCAAAAATCTATTCCCACCAATGCAAGAAATTGGGGCAAAGGTATTCAGCTAAATTTTCAGCTCATGTGGACCAGTGGTTTGATCCAGTTATTCATTTTTTCAACTTTGGGTCCAAATAAGTTTCAAACCGTTATAGACTCAAAAAAATGCTCGAAATCAACTCAGAACTTCATGAAAAAATTCACATACTTTGAAAATTTCAGCTTAATCAGTCAAATAATAAAAAAAATTTCAAACAAAATATAAGAAAATTAAGATTTTTTTTCCTTTTCTGTTTCTTTTGACCGCTCCTTTTCTGCTAGTGAATGTTCATCTTTGTGTTTTGATTTTAGATACTCCAAAAGATTTGGTGAAATTTTTTTTACTTGTAGCACCCGGAGGTTCTCTTCTAATTTTCTGATGCAGATGTTAACATTTAGCTATTTCGAGCCTATCCTGAAACATTGTAAAGTATTCAAATACTGCAAAGCTGATCTTTTAGCCATATTGACTGAAAAGTATAAACAAAAAATAATTTTTAAATAATGTAGCTAAATGATACAAGTTTGATACATGGCAATAAAATAACAATGATATGTATAAATACAGGTTAAATTGATAATTTTATATCCTTACATTTTTTCAAACTTTACCTTAGGGTCTTACTTAAGTAAACCTGTTGAATCACTATTATGAATATTTTTTTTTTTTAATTTTTGTACTTTTTTAAACTTTAATATACAAAACTGTAATTTTTTTTAATTTTTTTTTTAGAAAATGCATATAATCATTAATTTAAGTGAATGTTGGCTATTCTACTCCTTCCTTACAATTAAATAAACCTTATATCTGATTTTCTTAACCTTAAATTTCAGTGCTTTTGACCTCTTTACAAATTTTAGGAAACCCCGGCCAGAACCC
>SEYY01006949.1:332500-337500 GCA_009176605.1 Armadillidium nasatum | reverse complement strand
TAATAATAATAATAATAATAATAATAATAATAATAATAATAATAATAATACAGAAAATCATACATTGTGAAAATTATTATTATTATTATTATTATTATTATTATTATTATTATTATTATTATTATTATTATTATGGTTGTTAAATAATTAATATTACTTATAAAATATTTTATTTTTATAATTAATTATTATTATTATTATTATTATTATTATTATTATTATTATTATTATTATTATTATTATTATTATTATTATTATTATTATTATTATTATTATTATTATTATAACATAGGTGAATGGAAATTGTTTGAATGTTAATAACTGTCATTAAAAAATAGTTTAAAAATTCCATCATACACCGTTTACTCAAATCAGAAATTCCATTTTCACTGGAACAAAAAATCTGTATATTTGTATATTGGCTTATTAATATAATGAAATAATTAGTCTTCTTTTGACCCCAGAAACTTTTTTTTAGGGTTCAGAAACAGTGGAAAAAATTTTAATCACTATTTTTTTCAAGATTGGGACCTAGTTTATTGTAACCATACACCTGTATGATGTATGATAGAGTAGTTTAACATCAAATTTGATGTGAATGAGTGGAGGTCCTTCATTGATTCGTGTGAGTGAAGTCTTACAACAGTACTTCTGACTATAAAGTTTGATGTGAATGTGTGAAACTTCATAGTAGTACTCCTTCACAAATTTTTTTTTTTTTTAATTTATTAAAAGTTCACATCTCACGGGCATTGCCCTATTCTAGGAGAGGAACTCTTCTAGGTAGTATATACCTAGGATCTCTAAGTGGGATCGAACCGGCGCCCTCAAGCACGTGAGTCAATCACTCTACCGTTTGAGCCACGGTAGACGGTGATATATATTCTTCAGTGACAATAGGGAATTTTATGTATCTGAAAGAATGTTACGAGAATTTTGAAGCAATTATTCAGAAACTTAAAAGAACGCTATTTTGATTGAACAATCTGCAGTGATCTTAATTAAAAGAGTTTGTATGATTCTTAGTTGGTAAAGAGGATATACCGAATGTCCATGCTTCTGATGTGAACTGAATAGCAGGGATAAAATAGAACACTGTGTACCAGGAAGAAAATGTCACCTTATAGAGTATTATTGGAACCTGTAAGCGAAAATAAAGTTCCACAAAATTTGGTTGATTCACACAATCCATATAAAACTGGGATTGACGAAACTATGGCAAAGGTTTGCCAAAAATAAAGGGAATGTTTAACTTAAAGAACAAGTGCAACAAGTGCCCAGGACTGTTGGAAGTTAAAAAAAACACTGTATTTTCGTTGGTCCAGATATTCAAAACTTTTCATTCGAAATCAGAATGTAGGAAGTTGAAAAAAAAGCATGGAAAGGGTTTAAAGAAGTTGTAGAAGATATTCTTTAGGTAACAGAAAAGACTCAAACTTTTAAGTATATAGTGGAAAACATGTTAACAAAATTCAGAAATTTGGGTTCTTCAATGAGCTTAGAGATACACTTTTAACTTTCTCATATTGATAACTACCCCGAAAATCTCAGCCAAGTATGTGAAGAGCAAGGAGAAAAATTTTATCAAGATAAAAAGGGAGATGGAACTCAGTTATTTAGGTAGAACGTCAACATGATGGCTGAATAATGTTGGACGTTGCATAGAGATGAGCAGCATGACGTCTACAAGATGATATGTAGCAGAAGAAGCAGGAAAGAGAATCTCAGTCTCGTATGTGAAGAGCAGGGAGAAAAATTTTATCAAGAAAAAGGAGATGGAACTCAGTTATAAGATAGAACGTCAACATGATCGTTGAATAATGTTGGACGTTATGTAGAGATGATGATGTATACAAGAGGATATGTGGCAGAAGAAGCAGAAAAAAGAATCTCAGTCCCGTATGTGATGAGCAGGGAGAAAGGTTTAATTAAGATTAAAAGGAGATGGAAATCAGTTTTAAAGTAGAACGTCAACATATCTGAATAATGTTGGCGTTGTGTAGAGATGATGATGATGTCTACAAGATATATGGCAGAAAAAGCAGGAAAGAGAAAGAAAAAGGCAATATAAGTCTTTTTAAAAAGGTTTTATATCTAAATACAATTTCATCCCTTACAATTTCAGTATATTTGTCGATATTCTAATGCTTATTTAGTTTTTTAATAGTAAGCATGTTTAAATAAGCTGTTTCTTCATTTCGTAACTCAATTTTGTGAATTATTATTACGTAATAGGGAAAAATGATGATCGATGTTTGACTGAAGTTAGAAACATAAAATTCATACACATACACACATAGAAAAAAAATCATGAAAATCATTCATTATATATTATTGCAAGCAATTTTCAGTGACCTTCATTTTTCAGGTCTGTTTTCTTAATAATATTAGTTAAAATAGTAAACATATAGCCAAATACAGGAAAATGATATTTTTATTATTATTATTATTATTATTATTATTATTATTATTATTATTATTATTATTATTATTATTATTATTATTATTATTATTATTATTATTACAATTATTTTCATAACTAATTATTATAATTATTATTATGATTTTCATTATTTTTATTATTATAATTATTATTATTATTATTATTATTATAATTATTATTATGATTTTAATTATTTTTATTATTATTATTATTATATATTATTATTATTATTATTATTATTATTATTATTATTATTATTATTATTATTATTATTATTATTATTATTATTATTATTATTATTATTATTATTACCAGAACAAGCACTTCAATTGTTTACAAGCCCATTTGAATTCAGCAATATGTCGCTTAGCCCCCACTTTTTAAACCCCGACCAATTCCCTCATTTCCCCCACTCTATGTGCATTCTTTCCCTACCCTTTTATATTGCCTCTCCTTCCCCTGTCTGTGCCATTTTAATATAATGCTGCCAGGGATCCTTTCGAGAGTGCCTGCAGGTTTCACAGAATAAGTAGTATATATATATATATATATATATATATATATATATATATAATATATATATATATATATATATATATATATATATATATATATATATATATATATATATATATATATATATATATATATATATAGCGAGTATTTTTGTACCATCTGAGCTTTTGGTTTTGAAGTACTGTCAAAATATTTATTGAAAAAGTACCATTTGACTAAAATTATGTTCCTATAACTGGAAATAAATTCTTACTTCTGATACTTGGAGCATATATGTTATTTATAGGATGTGACTGACAGGTTTACCTTCTTGTTCTGCGTTTTTTTGTTTTCTACTGCAAGTTTACATTCCCAATTCTTTCCCTCTCTGGTTTGGTATTTTATGATTTCTACGCCAGGGTTACATTACTAATTCTTTCCCTCTCTGGTTTGGTATTTTATGGTTTCTTCTCCAGGATTGCATTTCTAATTCTTTCCCTCTCTGGATTGGTATTTTATGATTTCTACTTCAGAGTTATATTCCTAATTCTTGTCCTCTCTGGTTTGGTGTTTTATTGTTTGTACCCTAGGATTGTATTCCTAATTCTTGCCCTCTCTGGTTTGATATTTTATGGTTTTTACCCCAGGGTTACATTCCTAATTTTTACCCACTCTTATTTGGTATTTTATGGTCTCTACTCCAGGGTTACATTTCTAATTCTTACCCACTATTATTTGGTATTTTATGCTGTCCTCTGGTAAAATTCATGATTTTTACCCTCTTTGATTCCAAATTTTATGGTGTCTATTCCAAGATTGCATTCTTAATTCTCACCCTCTCTCATTCCGAATTTCATGGATTCTATTTAAGAATTACAGTTTTTGAATTTTATCATTAGACAACTTTTTATTAGTTAATTAGAAGACAGTTTTAAAAATAATACGTACAACTTCTTTTATTATTTAATTATTATAACTGTACAACACGTTAAATATCAAATGTCATTGAAAGTTTAAAGGTTATTACAGTGATTGATTTAATATTTTTAAAAAGTTATTATTATTATTATTATTATTATTATTATTATTATTATTATTATTATTATTATTATTATCGTGATAATTATTATTATTATTATTACTATTTTTATTGTGAAAATTATTATTATTGTGTTAATTATTGTAATTATTATTATCATTATTACTATATATTATTATCATAATTACTATTATTATTATTATTATTATTATTATTATTATTATTATTATTATTATAAATTTATATTAAAATAACTCTAGAGAAAACAACCAAATTTTTTCTCATATGTTTTTGTAATTTTTGAAACCCCGAAAACATAATGACGATAATAATAATAATAATAATAATAATAATAATAATAATAATAATAATAATAATAATAATAATAATAATAATAATAATAATAATAATAATAATAATGAAGAAGAAGAAGAAGGAAGTATAGGGCAAGTTACCACTTGTAGAAGAATTTATGGGTGAGAGAGAGAGTGTCGGCACTTAACTAAAGCCCCCTGACTCAAAGGACTCTCCTACCGGCAACTGTATATCGTTGTGATTAATACTTAGTATACTCTTTAACATTTTCTAGTTTCAATTAATTTGTATAATTTTTTTTATAATATTTTTAAATATACATAATTATGTATATCCTGAAAAGATAATACATTCAAAATTTACTACTATAACTAATATTCCAACCAGAACCTTGAACCCCAAATACACCCAAAAAAGAGGATTGGGATTTATGATGGATTTTGATAATGTAATTCAACCCTTATTCTTTATGACTTTTTTTTTTTTTTTACAATAAAAAAACAATTATTAATTATAGAAATCATAAATAAATTACTAATTAATAATAATAAATAATGATTTAAAATACATATAAATTGGGATTTGAAATAATCATAGTTCGAATGAACATTTTTGCCAATATAACAATGATATCAATAATAATAGTAGTGGTAATAATATTAATAATAATAAAAAATAATAATAATAATAATAATAAATAATAATAAT